>VWZX01004809.1:2538113-2701463 GCA_013399015.1 Galbula dea | reverse complement strand
CCTTTTCCCCCCCCCCCCCCCCCCCTTCTCTGAGGTGTCCTCTACTTCTGGCAACAAGCTGAATTATATGGTGCCTCAACCTGTTTCCTTTCTCTCAAAGAGTGGGTCTACCAGTCAATCAATCTCTCTCTCACACTCCCCAAGACTCCCCAACCTCTCCACTTCATCCTTCACCTCAGTCACCTGGCTGAGCAGATCATTCACCTGTTCCCATCTGATACAAATGCTGCCCCAACCCCGCCCCCCACCATTGCAAGTGCCAGGCTCCAGCACCCTCTGCAGCCAAAGGACCTGTTTACCTGGGGCTTCTGTCTGGGTGCCCAGAGTTTGCCCCTAGCAGAGGCTCAGCATCCTACCTTCCGAGCTGCAGCCAGCTGAAGCACCCACCATGACACACACAAACACTGATTGCTGACCCTCTGCTCCTGAAAGCTTCTTGTAGCCTGATCCAGGATGGGTGGTGCTGGCCCCGCCCAGGCTATCTCAGCAGCCTGCCCACCAACTGGCAGCTCCTAACACAAGCTCAGGGCTTATCCTGGCTTCAAAAAGCCCCCAAAGGAGCTTTTTGCTTGTCCTCTTTGCTACAGATCTCTTCCCCAGTGCAGTCTTACCTGCCCCGAAGATGGTCTTGACAGCATGTGTTACCTTACCCACAGACACCCACTTTCTTCTCAGCAGAACCTGAGTCACCCATGAGTGCCTGTGTCTTTTCTTTTCATTCCATAAGGGCATTTGGGATATTCAAGGTTTCCTAATGTCATTGGAGCCTATGTGGAGACAACCAAATCTAACCTGCTTGCCCAGCTATTTATGCTGCAGCATTTCTTAAAATAACATTGTGTTGCACACAATCAATCTGCACTTTTTTCTGTAGCTCTGAATGCAATATAAGATCTTACACCTCCTTCTCACTGTTTTCTGTTTAAATATTATCTCATATACCTTGCACTGTTAACTCATAACTTAAGGTTACAAGAGTAATTCACCTCTCCCGAACTGCCTCTCCTACAGACCTCAGGGACATCCACTTGTAAATTATTCAGTAACATCAATTGTTCACTATCACCTCACCACAAAAATGATATGACTAAATGAAGGATGAAAACTCTGGGTTTGCATTCTTTCCTATGGCTGACAACAGTTCACCTTATTCTGCCATGCCAGATAAGATGTGCACCTTCTCATCACCTGCCCCCATTGGTTCCATCCCCCTGAATATGAGTAGGGAGAGCTGGATTTCTCCCATTTTCTCTTCCAACACCTGTTGATTTTCTCCATAGGTTCCTAGGATCGTGTCCTAGACTATCCATTGCTCCTCAGTTGTTACTTAGAGGTGTTGACTGCAATCTGACCTCAGCAATACCTGTGCTCAGAGGTGCAATACAGACTGGAAGGAAACAGACTTTTCTGAGATGTGTCATTTCCATGTAAGAAGTAACAGGGATGGGTCAATAACTGTATCAAGACAGTTCAGCCCTGAACCATGGGAGAAAAAGTGTGGAATCAAATGGCATACACTTTACCTTCAGCAAGAATCAAAACAATCATTGTCTTATTGAATGTGTTTATTTTAGAAGGAACTGTGTGTAATTCTTTCAATGCCTCAGATATGTATTATTATAGTAGAAGATAATTTCTGGTAATTGAAGTTATTTCCTTTATAGTGTGTGGTGAGAGAAAAGCTTAATTGAAAATATATCAGAATTCCTGAGTCACTTCTGGAATTTTTTGGATTTTGGAGAATGTTTTTATGTTTATATTAAGCAAGTCATCCTACCTCCCAACATACAACTACCATAAAGTCTAAGCACCACTGAGGTGCTGCCTAAGCTGTTAAATTAGGGTTTAAATGGCACAGATTTCCAGCTCTTATGCAGTGCCTCTGCACAGAGGGAGGGAAAGTGGAGACAATTTTACTCAGTGAGCTTAGAGTTTTATCCTGCTAATTAATTATTTCAAGATTAACAGACTTTTACTGCTGGCAGCTAATGATTCAGCTGTGAAGCTTGTTTCTGTGGCATTTGTTCTCTTTGCTGATGTTTATACAAATAAAATATTTTGAACTAATGATTTAAAATGTAGCTATGCATTTCCTACAGTATCTATATTTTATGCATATCCTACAAAATATTCTGTTGTATTCTAAGGTTCTACAGGTGATTGAAAATTAAACAAGGGACAAAGGAATGATGGGAATGATAAATTAGCCAGAATGTGAGTCCACAAGGTATGAACATATAAATGATCTTGTTTTTCTGTATTACAAATATGGCTTTTTTCTGCCACTGCTAAGACAAAAAGCTAGAAGAAAGGTCAGTACCTTTTGCATGCCTCCCAGGTAGCTCATGATAGCAGAGCAATATACAGCTAAAGGGCCATGACCAGTTTCTGCTTCCTTTCAACTAGTCTGACATTGCAATGGGAAAATAGAGCTAGAAAGTTGCACCTTGTTCTGGTTTCAGCTGGAATAGAGCTAATTTTTTTTTCTTAGCAGCTAGAATAGTGCTGTGGTTTGGATGCATTATGGGAATTGGTATAAGAAGAATGTTGGTAATATACAGATATTTTTAAGTGTTGCTAGGAAATCAAGGACTTTTTAACCTCCCATGTCTTGCTAGTGAGCAGGAGCATGAGAAGCTGGAAGGGAGCATAGCCAGGGCAATGGACCAAAACTGATCAGTGGAATAGTTTGCAACACACAATGTCTTGCTCAGTATACAGATAAGGGTGAGCCTGGAAGCTGGGGCTCTTCCAGGATTGTGCCTTCAGGAATTTCTCTCCTCCAGGATCATTAGTCAGGATTGTGTTGAGCATTGATCAGCAGGTGGTGAGCAATTGCATTGTACATCGCTTATTTGTATATTCTGTAATTACTATTTTTATCATTATTATTATCCATATTGCTTTCTTTTTATTTGATTATTGAATTGTTTTTACCTCAACCTACAAATCTCCTTACCTCTACCCCTCCAATTCCCTCCCTTATCCCTTGGGCTGGGGAGGGTGGGTGAGTGGCTGTTCAGTGTTTGGCTGCCAGCTGGATTCAAACCACTACACACCTCCAGATGCATGCTGAACTGTCTGTAATCATAGAATGTTAGGGGTTGGAAGGGACCTAGAAAGATCACCAAGCTCCCTATACTATATTTTAGACTGTATTTTATAGTTTTTGTCATGTTGTTCAGTACTCCTAAATATTCAGATTTGAAATATCTAATATTAAACATATATTTTATGTGGATATTGTCATGTGGTTTATCTGGTTAATTGTCTTTGTCTTGTATCTGTCAAATCTACTGAATAATTAAGGGTATGTTCAGTATTCAAGCTTGAAAGATTTTTTTCCATGGGCTTGCCTTGGAATTTGAACCAGATTGGAATACATGTATGCAGTAGGTGGAACAAAGAGCAAAAGTATTTCCCACCAGCAAGTAAAACATTAACACCATTCCAAAAAAAAAAGGGAAAAAAAGGGAAAAAATAAAAAAGAGAGGAAAAAATTTCTTTCAATTCAGGAGTTATATTCATAACAAAATCTAAAAGAGCAGACATTGAAAGCAGCAATAGCAATTCAACTTCTCTTTGAAGGTGGAAACACCCAAGTGCTGAAATCATCCCCTTCTACCAACACACAACTCTTAAGCTTATTAAGCCACACATCTATGAGAAATTCTTCCTCTAAACTTAATTCCTTATGGACCATTTTTACTTAGTTATAGTTACAGATGAATCTCCTCATTCAGTATTATTATTTTTGAATTACAGAGGAGAATGACTTCAGCAGTATGACTCAAAAGATAGAAAATGAACATGGTTCTGTTATAGGTTATTGCTGGTCTTTGTTTACTTTGATTTTTGTTTTCTAATTAGTGATCTGAAAAAGTGCAAATGTTTTCTGGGGGGTTTATCATGTTTAAAAATAGCACAGGGCATACATAAAAGAACAAAGCAGCCTCACTTTCACAGATACAGTTTAGGATGTAATCAAACAGCAAGTTCTAAAGGAACACCTGCACTGAAACCTTGCCCACCTCCTCCTACTTATTCTACTCTGGCAGCAAGCCTGATCTGGCCTGCCAGCTCCCTTCCACAAGCAAGGACAGCTGCAAGTGAGAAAGAAAGCTCATCTTCATCAAAACACTCTTTGAAGCTCTTCTGAGGATAAACATTCTTCATTTATTAACAGCTTAATGCTTTGATAAAAGCTCACTTTGTTAAGTAGTTTGGCTTTCAAGAACTGCCCACGTAGATATTTGCATGAAGTTTATAAGGACTTTCAGACAACAGGGGATTGCCAGAAATATTGCTGAAGCCATAGAAATAAAAACAGAGACCATATTCCTACTAGGAAAAGAGGGGAAAAATCAAAGGAAACTTATGTTTAGCAGGCTTTACTGTTTTCTGAATTATCATAGTCTTTTCTGTATGAAAGTACCATACCATACAACACTGAATAGCTTTGCACTTGTTTTTGAGTAAGTCAATGAAAGGAAAGTTTAATACAATATATGCTGTTATACCTATAAGAAGGCAAAAATACAATGAAAATTTCAAACCTAGTACAACTTAAAGTCACAGTCACTTACATGTGCAGGGGAAGAACAAAGCCAAACAAAAACGTCTAGTCATAACTTATGTAACTAATTGGTTTAAATAATCATTTCTCTTAACTGCAGAAACAGGTGACTAAAATCCAGCACAATAGGAATTCAGCAATAAGAAAAACTTATATGTTATTAATCATTAATATCTGTGTTTAGTTGCCTTCAAAGTACAGCTGCTGCTTTCTTAGCAGAGTGAAGCTGAAAACATTTATATTTTTGAGAAAAAAACCCCAAACAAATAAAGAAACAAAACCCCCTCCCTCATTAATTTCCTAGAAAGATTTCTTTACTTTTTTTCACAAAATATAAGTAGTGATGAAATATCTGATTTTCACAAGTACTACTTTTACAAAACAAAAAAAAGGGGGTTTTTATTAGACAGAAAATATCCTCAGTGGGAAAATATTATACAGTGTCACAGTAGCTTTTCATTCCTGGAAGGTTGTATCATAGTTAATTTATAGCTTTCATTATCAAAATAGGAAATCTTGTTCACCCAGCATTTACACAGCTTTTGGCTCTACTAGAGATAGAGTCAACTGCATCAATAATTTAGCATACTACTTGTACTTTGTTAATGTTAGTTTTGGCATGAGTCCTGAGGGTTTCATACACCTGGGAAGAAAAATAAAGCTACTGAAGTAATTTATATGGTAAAACTCTATAACCTCGGTTTCCAGTGTGAACGAAAAGCCTTGCAAAGTCTCAGACAATGTATTTTTCCATAGAAGTAGTCAGTATTTCTCACAAAACTATTACCTCTAATAGGACTTTTAACATTCTTTAAAATCATGTAGCATTCTTTTTTATGTTTTATTTCTATTACAAGGACTGATGCAATCCAAAATTGACAATTCTACTGTCAGTTACTTTGGGAGATGAGTCGGATATATTTAGGTGAAAAGGCCAACCATTAAACTCTTAGGTATAGCTATGTTCAATGAATACTGATACACAAACTAGAGTCCCTCTGTGGTTCAGACATTTAATGGAAGAGCATTGCATGTTGCACATTTTCACTTTAGTAGGCAACAGAATAAATCAAATGGAAAATACAGGTTAAAAAAGAAAAAAAAAAAAGAGCCTTAAGCATTTCACAGATTTTGTCTGGCTCCTCAAAGCTTGCATGAGGGATCAGGGAGTTTGGAGACAGTCAGAGGGGCTGGAGCTCCCAAAACGTCTTCTTTTGCCAAGTTCTTCTCAGAATGTAAACTATATTTTCTATGGTTAGAGAATTAAACACCAGCAGGTTTATGGTACTAACAATAACTTGTAACATTATTGTAATCATAATAATGATTATCTCTTACACTTTTGATCATTAGTATGTTTCTGAAAGACATAATGTGATGTAAGTAAGCTTTGTGCTAGTATATCTCAGGATTACAAGGCAGCACAAGGAGAGGAAAGGAGCCAGTGTTCAAGAAAACACTGAGGCAACATGTAAATTCAGATTAAACAGGAAAGTAAATAATATCTCCTCCAAGTGAAGGGTTGTTCTGGATTTTTTTTCACACCTTAGGGGATTAATAATTGAGATTTACATATAGAAAATATTTTCTAACTTCAATCATACCAAGCATATGAGGCATAGTTAGAAGCAAGACTTGCAGATAAATGTATACACACACTGACGATCCTCTTTGAGCCTTATTGACTTCAAAGGGGTGTTTTCCCTGAGTAAGGTTTCCTGCTAGTGATTGCTGTGAAAGGATTGTGGTCTTTAAGATGTAGAAAGGAAGTGAAAAATCGAAAAAGTGACTAATGAAAAAAAAAAAAAAAAAAAAAAAAGAGTTATTGATGAAGCAGCTAGATCGAATACATAGTACTTGATAGCATAAAACCTTCTTTTGATACTGTCACGAAAGCACCCACAAAACTGATAGCAATTGCTTAAGCAAAAGTGGGATTTACTGAAACAAGGTAAATTAGCAATACTTGTGACAAATTAAATAAAGGTTCAGGTGTCAGCTGGAGATTAACTGCTGCACATTAAATTCTTAACCCTAAACAGTACAAACGCTAGACAAGACAAACGGCAATTATGCATGTGCTCACTCTAAAAGGGAAGATTCTCCCCGTTGGGGTTAGCTGATCACTCACCGAACAAAGGCGAAACCTTCACTCAATGCCCGACAGTAACCACCAGGGGACGTCTCACCCTGCGGGGAGAAACTTCTGACCACGAGCAGGTCTTCACCCTACGGAAGGTCAGCTCAAACTCATAGCCTAATCTAAAGCCAAGGAATTTTATGAATGTATGTCTTTTATACTATATTTCAGATGGTCTTGGAAATCTTTTAGAAATCACTGTTAAATGTATTTGCATCTCAATATTTCTAGTCTAAATTTTTTCAGGCTTTTAAATTTCCAATTTAGTTGATGTCATTCTCAGTATCTCTTTTCATATGATGTTTCTTCTGCCAAATCACTGCGTCTGAAAATGTTATCTGTCAAAAAATTACATAGATTCAAATTCAATTCAGTTTTAAAAACGCATGTCTGATACAATTTGTATGGGAAAATTTTGAATTAGTGACATTTTCCCACTTTTAGTATCTCTGACATTCAACACATGAAATTCAGATTCGAATCTGCAGTAATCTCAGATACTCAGGAACTGGTTCTGTATTAATAAAGAACAAATATAAAAAAATATTTAAACATTCTTTTCTGCACTGATATGTCTTGTAGACTCTTAATAAGTATTTGATGAGTCTTATATAATGGTATTTTCTTGCAATTGAAGAAAAAAGCTATTTTTTTCATATAGAGTTAAGAAGTGATTAATATAAAAATAATAAAATACAGATTTTGATAATGTCACCACATTTGACTTATCTTGCATGAAAAGGTCAGTGTCAGAGTATTTTGTAAGATTCAAATGAAGTCTCAAGACATATAGGGCAGAAAATTCAGTAGTTACTTGGTTATATTAAAAGGTTACTGATTCATAGGCAGAAAACCTCTTCAGCTTTGACACACTGAGTGCACAATCACAAGAGGTGTTCCTGTCTGAAGTTACTCTTCTAACCTGTATTTTTGGTGAATATGTAAGGATAGATTAATGTTATCAAGAATATTAGGGGGAAAAAACCCAAACCCCAACCTTTTAAAATATAAAAATCCAGTTTTATAAACAAAGAAACAGGGTTTTTTTCCATGCCTTATATTCAAAACTCACATTTCTGAAAAGTACAGTATCTATTCTTACCTGTGTCTAACAAATGTAAACTATACAAGAACTGGAAAGTAGGTTGAACCACTTGTTTCTATATATTTGTATTTTGAAATGTGGTACATGAACTATCAATCAAGTATTTAAATACTAATTTTATGAGCATAAGTGTCAAGTAAACAAGATATTGGCCTTATAGAGCCATAGTTAAATGAACTGAAGAAATAATTTTTGAAAATAAAACCTGTTGATTTTCTTATTATTAAATACATATTTTTAAAAATTTACACAAAGGTAAGTGAGGGCTTCTTTAACTTTTCTTTTGCTTTGGAATAAAAATTATTTTCTTTAATATAAGAAAGTAACTCCTTCTACATCTATCTTGAGGTTTTCTTCCTAAACCCACAAGTTGCTATAACGAGCTAGAATTCTAATATGATATTAATACAACCTCAAGTAACAAAACCACAAAGGACCAAAACAATAGCAAAGAAACAATCATGTAAGATATTTGTCATACAATATACAACAGATTAAATTTAATTTTATGCATTAGACTTGCAAGAACTTTATAATACTTAACACAGACTTCTATAAATATCTTCTTGCACTTAGCATAAGAATATTTGAAAACCTGGAAAACTTTCTTCCTACTTGTTGCCCAATTATTCAAATATTCAATATAGAAATATTTAAATAAAAGTACATATATTATTTGTTAAAACAATTAGCCAGTTAATGAATTCTTGCAAACAAGTAAATAAAATGCAATTCTGCATGTCAAAACTGAGTGACTTAAACACAGTCTCATCATTGGAAATTACTTTTTGTATTACTGTCAAGAATTTGGAAAAGTAAATTAATAAGAAATTTAAATTCATGGAAACTGCAAAATATGCCTAAAATCAAGCATTTGAGGAATAAGGAGTTTGTGAATAATTGAACCACTAATAGTAATACAAAGGTTAATGTGGCTGGAAAGGTTAAACCAGACATTAAAAAATGGTACAGAAAGAAGGTTTTTACAGCTCTCATTTCCTGAAGCTATAACAGAATAGACTATGTCGAAAGGCTATAAAATAGTTTTCTTCATTATGTTACAAGACAAATGGTTTGAATTTTATCTTCCTCATCCTGATACAATTCAGAAGAAACTGCACGGAATCCATGGAATTTCTCTGAGACAAAACTAGGAACAGAGTAATTATAGTCAAGATGTTAATGGTTCAGATGATATGTCACAGTGGAGGTAAAAGATATAAAAGACGAAAAGAAACATTAATTTTGAATTGTAGGTAAGTGTATACAAAAATGGTGGATGTCAAATAAAATTTGAAAGCGTGTTCTTATCATATTTCCTTGAAGTTTATTTCATTATTCACTGGTGTTTTCTTTCCTCATGGAATTATTTCTTTTCTATAGGGATCTACGTCCATAGATCAGGATTTCTACTCTACAACACACACATGCTTGCTCCCACATACACCAGTGTTGAAGCTGTAAACCCTCAAGGACCAAAGCCAGATGAACTCTGACAAATAGATGTGACTCACATACCATCTTCTGGTCTTCTTCGCTGGGTCTGTGTTACTATGGATACTTTTTCAGGCATGTTACATGTGACAGCCAAATCTGGGGAAAAACTTTCCCATATTAAAAGTCATTGGCTAAGTTGCTTTGCTCATATGGGCATACCAAAGGAAATTAAACCCTATAATGGCCCTGGTTATGTAGCCCAGGACACAAAATTGTTCCTATAGCAATGGAGAGTTCATCATAAAACTAGAATCCCACATAATCCTACAGGTCACGCTATTGTTGAACAGTCATATGCCACCTTGAAAACACTGCTAACAGAACAAAGAAAGGAGAAATGCCCTCCAGAGACACCCCTTACACCAGTGATTGCCCCTACCCTCTGCGACCAGATGGGCCCTGGGGATCTGGACAGTCACTCCAACTCCTTGATGTGCCAGGCCCAGCTGTGAGTCCAGCATCTTTGTGTAATGACTCAACTGCAGTATAAGCCTGCTGCACTGTGTCCAGCATCCAGGGATGTTTTTTCTGGCTTGCACTACCAGTTTTTTAAACTATTTTCATTTTTTGTGTTAGACAACAGCCAAAGCCTCCAATGGCTTTTCTAATCATATAGCCCCAGTCCAATCTCGTTGACTTTAGCTATATCGAAAGTCAAAGAACACTTGTTATCAGGATTTGTATTACCCTCTGGTTTCCCTTCCCAAGTCTGCTACAAAAGTGTGAAGTTGTTCACTGCACAATTTGTTTGATGCATCTTTGTCTTCCAGATCATCTACATTAATCTAGTATGCTAGAGCTGCTCAGATTTAGTCCAGGTCTCCTATGTCAGGCAACTGCTTTCAGGTAAGCTTTAGCCCATGACATTGTGATCGTATGTTTAGAAATTAATTTGAGTTTGAAATTTATGGGGAACAAAAGGATATACACATTTTTAAAATTGCTTTTTGTACATATAATTTACCAAGAATTCTCTTTGCCACTATTCCAAAAATATTTAAGGACAGAAAGTTCTATTGGTTTTGTGTCACCTGTTAAAAATGCTTTTTTAATAGTATATTTAGCCTCAATTAATTGATAGGATACTCTCTACTATTCATTTGTGTCAGCAAATCTTGATAATATAATATAGACATCAAAGACTAAGTTAATCCAGACTTATCAGCAAATGCCCTAGGAAAGCTAGAATAAAATATGCAGTTAAGTAAGTCACTATGGTAAGCACTGAGAGTTGAAGTCTCAAAGAGAATGTATCTCAGAAACAAGTGGTAGTTAGAACCACACAAACAACATGCTTTGCCTCACTTATTTCACTAATCTTGATTACTCTGAAGGATTTACGGCACTCACTCCCAAGTTATGGCAGTCTGACTAGATGATGAGACAGCAGGTTCTCAAATAGGAACTCTTAATTCAAACAACAGTTATGTGATCTATATCATAATGTTAGCTTCTGAAGACATCAAAAAGATATTAAAACCACGAGAGATGAGGAAATCTGTCCTGGAACAGAATTCCAAAGAATGTCAGTGATTCTAGTGCTCTGAAACTTTTGCAAACAGGGATGCTATTATCACTTGGTTTTCTGGCAAAATAATTGTCAACTTATATCCACAAGAATTCCTTCGAAAGGACTTTTGCCATTAGAGGGAGCTGGAAGAAGACTTTGTTTTATCTCTATCATTATGAAATGAATAATGGGCAAACAATACAGAAAGTAGTGAATCATAGTTTTTAATTTTATTTGGGACTATTTCCCTGGTGCTTTTAAAGATGTATTCAGTGAAATTCTTAGGAATTAAAATATCAGCCAGAGAATTAAAATATATACTATTATATGAAGGCTTCTGAAAGTGCCTGAAGTAAATTTCTACCACTGAAATAATGTAGAAACATTTATCAGTAAAGTAGCTAATAATTTGTTCATTGGTTTATAGACACTGACAGCTTTAAATATTTTCTCTGTCTTAGTCTGATAGAGGCCTAAGAAGAACATCTATTCTATTAAGTCTTTGGCTTTAATATCTAGAAGAATTAAGAAAATGCATATAGTACATAAGGAGGCTTTGCTCATTCTGTTCCCAATGCTGTTAAAAAATAAGTTTAGTGTCACAAATGCTCCCTTCTCTATTGTTTACGTTAACTTTCTTTATAGTACTCTGAACCAATGAAGTGCATTTACTTAGCTTAAGAGTTTTATGAGATATTAATAAATAATACTTTATTTAGGTTCCCAGTTGAGCAAAATATTTCTCTGTTGTGTAGGATTTATTCAACCTCATTTTCACCTATGAATAAGGTAAGTGACTACTACCATCACATAGGCTATCTCTTTGTGGAAAGAGTTTTTCATCCACCTTGCATTGGACACCTACTTTAGAAGAGATTGGTCCCCATTGATTACAGAGAAAAAGCAGAAGATTAAAAATCTAACTTAAAATGTTACCCAGATGGTTACACTTAGTTGGGAGATAAACACCATTTGTTAACTTCAGCTGAAATACATACCATCGTTTTGCTGCATTAAACTATCTGTATGTATTTCTATACGTTTGTCCTATAATATTTCAATGTTTATAATCTTTGATGTCACTAACAAGATGTACAACACAGGTCTGTGCATTCTCAGTATCTGCTTACTACTCCTATCCTCAGGTTCTGCAGTAATCAGTTCTGACTCCAAATAGACACAATCAAATGCAATATTCACAGAATCATAGAATGATTAAGAATGATTTAAGATATGAAATAGCCCTTACTCAGCCATGGTGGTCTCCTGCCTTTCCAGCCTGATTTCTTACACAAGGGAATCACAAGATCCCAGGCTCTCTAAGAAAATAGGTGTCCTTAAAGAGCTGACAGCTCTATTCAGCTTCTTTATATATGAGGGCAGTTTCCCAGGTAGTCCCAGACACTAATTCCTCAAAAAACTGAAAGCTAAACAGTCCTGACTCTACTCTTCACCTGTCCTCTATCCCTCAAGGCAGTGAATTTCACCAGGCCATGATCACTACAGCCCAGGCTGCCAGTCTTGACCTTTCTAATTAGTTCATCTGTGTTGATAAGCACAGGTCTAGTAATGTTGAGCTGTCTGTCATATGGATTAGGAAATCATCCTCTACTCACACCAAGGTCTCCTGGACTGCTTACAGCTTACCATGCTGCTGCATTCATACCATTCTTACTGTTTTCATCCAAACTCTGCTACATAATGAGGAATTGTTATTTTTTTCCACTTAGTAGAAGTGAAATCTGTGTACAATTATGAAGAGTGAAATCCTAAAATATAGCCTTGATTATATGAGAATAAAATGTCAAAAGGTGTGCTTTTTCTCCCCACAATGAAGCAGATGCAGAACATTAACATCCATTTTTCATCTCTTTAAATATTTCATCTTCACAGATGTTGATAACAAGGATAACAAGGCACAGCAGTGTGATATTACAGACACTACCCCCCTATTTTTCAGACAAACACATGAATATGTACCTACAGATGCAGAAAATATTTTCACTTTTACACCTCTTGATGTGATTTAACTGAGGTTAATTTTGTTACTATACAGAGAGAAAACTCTTCATTAAAAATATGTACTTGTTACCATCCTAGCAAATAAAACTTGTTCATTTTGAGATATGCCAGATACAGCAGCCTGAAAACAGAAAAAAATAGAAAGAAAAAAAAGAAAAAAACCCAAAACCTAAAACCCAAGTGAAAAAATCTGCTTTTTTTATACTTACATACGTATATATATATTTATACATGTATTTAGACACATATACACAAATATTTGAACTCAATAAGAGAATTTATGAGTAAATATTAAAGTGATCAAATCTTTATTTTGCTGGAATGTATTTAAGAATCTTAATGCTATATCTTAGACAATGCCTTGGTGAAAAAGAGGTAGCCAGCTGTCCACTCAAAACAAAAGCTAAGACATACTAATTAGATTAGCAGAGAGTGAAATTCAGTGTGTGTGTGTGTGGTTCTGTAAGTGTTTGTTGATGAATTGAGAGAACATGATGTTTTGAAACGTGGACACTGCCTCTTCACTAATTCCTTCCAACTCTGCAGGTCATCTTAGATATCATTTTTATTATCAACCCCCTTTGATCATACTATATAGTAGTACAGTTGTCATTAGAAATATTACAACAGATGCTGACTTTGAATTCAGGTGAGTGTGTACTATGGAAGCTAACGGATTACACAGAAAACATCTGAAGTCCTCTAGGCATGCTTTATCTGGGTAAGTCTTTAAACCATATTTGAAGAGCACGGATCTACACAAGCATTTTATCTTAAGTATATTTAATCAGTGTATAGGTAGCATATCATAGGAATAGGAATCTAACAGAATGTATCTCTGGTTTAAACCCTTTAAGGCTCTGAGGTAAAATATTGTCGAATTCTTCTCTTTGTATCAGACAAATTGATATCTTTTACAATAGACTTTCTTTCAGGTTTTTCATTGTTGGAATATTTTGCTTAATCCTGAAATGTTCAAAGATCAAATGCTACATTTAGTGAGTTTACTACAGACAAATCTTAACCTTTTGCACTCCAATGGCAGTGCTGCAAGAAAATGATTTTTTATTTCTCTGTGACATATATTTCTAAACATTCAGATACAAAATCAAGAGAGAAATTGTATGACCTTTCTTCATTTTCTGATCTTGATCATATATTATTTTGTTATTATGTCTTCTCTTTTGTTTTTAGAATATTCCATGTATCTTCTTTTTTTGTTGCAAAAGTGAACATTTGCTTTGCATTACTGTTGAAGGAAGGAATGTCTGCTGAAGGTATTTCTGAACTGCCTCTGAGGCCAAATTCTAGACTTGCTTAAGGTCTAAGAATTTCCACAGGCACATAAGCATAGGAGGTCTACCAGAACTGCAAAGCACATACTCAGTTTGCTCACATCTTAATAGTGAAAAAACTTCTGCAGAGAAGTGGAAAATATGGATACAATTCTTCTTTAAATGTTTAAAAATACAGACTTGTGTTTCCCAGGAATTTGTTCTTTCAGAGGGGATCTTTCTTGCCATCAATCAATGAGCAGTGAGTCTATATCACGTAAAGTTTGCTGCAAAAGCTGAACTGGTTTGTATTACATGTTTAAGGGTTTACTTGTCCAGCACAGGAAACGGTGAGAAACTGATTCTCTGACTGATGTTCAGTGGTGGTTGTGGCCCAACAGACACAACACTCCAAAATACTTGAGTATTTTACAGAACATTGAAAACTTAACTGACTGATTAAAACAAAGAAACACAAAACCAAACAGCTGCTAAATAGCAGCTTGACAACAACTGAGATGCTGTGTTTCAAAAATCAGGACACAACCATAAACACTAGGGCACCTGTGATGGTTAGTGTGTGTGAACAGGTAAACGAAAACAAGGATTGAATCACAAGGGTCAGTAATGATTAAGAAGAGTTTAGGCCATTGTGTACCACATAATCTTCACTAAGTATGTTATCAGTATATTTTTGTTAATTCTATTCAAGGAAACATTATTTTTCAGTCTGTGACTCTCTGATACCTTGAGCCTTCATCAGGGAAAAGTATTTATAAAAGAAGTGAAAGTGACAGAAAGATGTTAAAGTGCTTCTCCATATAGCTTTACTTAAGAAAAAGTACTTGACATAAGGAAATCTACTACTACTTTTGAAATGCTACTACTTTGTCTGTCCCCAAAACCAAAAAGGTTAAAAAAAAAAAAAGGTCTATGGAATGATCATTGCACTCATTTTGTACACAGACACACACACATGGGCATGTATGCTATTTCATATTCATATGTACCATTACAGAAAACTGAATCTGCTCCTTAGAAACTCATTCTTCTCTCTGAGCAGTGATATTGTCCTAGAATGCCCTTGAAAACAGATCAAGAGGTTTTCCATGTAAGATATGAAGTAAGAGATAAAAGGATATTCAAAAGAATATCCAAACCATTTCAGGGGAAAAAAACCCAACCCAAAACAAACAAAAAAATCACCAAAGCAAAACAAAAGAAAGCAAACCAAAAATGAAACATAAACAAACCCCCCCAAAAAACATCAGAAAAACTCCCATGCAAGCAAAAAAACCTCCCCACAAATGCAAACTTAAAGCACCTGAAAAGAAAACTGGTTCTGAATAAAATATGGATGAAATCTATAAGTTTGGATCTTCTAAAAGAACATAAATAGCTCAGGAAGGGATGAAAAGCTTAACCTTTAGTCTGATGTGATAAGAATTGAATTGGGAAATTCAGCCTGAATGTTACTCTTAGTGCTAGAATCTCACCACTCACTTGCTTTGTTTCACCAAAAGGCTCACAAATAGAGGAGAGGGAAGAGGGAAGAATAAATGATTTAGAAGAAAACATTGCACGTCTGTGCTTCCACAGGGAAGGTATGAAATATAACAGTATAACAGAAGGAGTCAGTTCAGATAATTGGAAGATATTTTCCTAAGGTTGACAGCTAATAAGTATGATGGTTAGAAATAAAATTTTACCAGAGGTACACACCCTGAAATAAATGAAGCATTCCTCAGCCTAAGCTGTCTGAAGAGGACAGCTCTGAGGAGACAAAAACAGAAAGAGAAGTGCTGTATACCCTTTCATTTCTTAACACATATTAAGTCTCAGAGGCAGATCCAAATAAGCTTAACAAAGAGAAACCACAGGCAGCTGGAAGTAAGTACAAAAGCAACTGCAGGAATGAAGCTAGACTTTTTTTTAATGTCTTGAATTGCTGCTCACTGTAGTCATTTGAGGTCTTGTACTAAGGACAAAAATTGCATATTTTATCTTTGACTCAATGGTCCAGTATTTTTCTTCTGTAGAAGAAAAATATTTACTATTTTTAATATAAATATAAATATATTTACTATTTTTAATATAAAGCAGTACAGATAGATAAATAAATTCCCATATCACAAAGCTACACCTTTAACAGAGTTTGTGCTTCGTGCTCCATGCTAATTACTTTCTGATGTTATGGATGAGACTTACTAGTACAGTATGGTGGGAAGCTCTTCTATGACTATCAGATTTCAGCCTACAGAGTAACTGTACATTTCACAAATAGCAACAATAGAAAGTTAGTTTCACCTCACAATTCCATTAATTAATTTTTAAATAATTACTGAATGCAAGGATTTACAAAAAATAAGAAGAAAGCTGAAGTTTGAATGAAAGATAAAAATGAAATGGNTATTTTCCTAAGGTTGACAGCTAATAAGTATGATGGTTAGAAATAAAATTTTACCAGAGGTACACACCCTGAAATAAATGAAGCATTCCTCAGCCTAAGCTGTCTGAAGAGGACAGCTCTGAGGAGACAAAAACAGAAAGAGAAGTGCTGTATACCCTTTCATTTCTTAACACATATTAAGTCTCAGAGGCAGATCCAAATAAGCTTAACAAAGAGAAACCACAGGCAGCTGGAAGTAAGTACAAAAGCAACTGCAGGAATGAAGCTAGACTTTTTTTTAATGTCTTGAATTGCTGCTCACTGTAGTCATTTGAGGTCTTGTACTAAGGACAAAAATTGCATATTTTATCTTTGACTCAATGGTCCAGTATTTTTCTTCTGTAGAAGAAAAATATTTACTATTTTTAATATAAATATAAATATATTTACTATTTTTAATATAAAGCAGTACAGATAGATAAATAAATTCCCATATCACAAAGCTACACCTTTAACAGAGTTTGTGCTTCGTGCTCCATGCTAATTACTTTCTGATGTTATGGATGAGACTTACTAGTACAGTATGGTGGGAAGCTCTTCTATGACTATCAGATTTCAGCCTACAGAGTAACTGTACATTTCACAAATAGCAACAATAGAAAGTTAGTTTCACCTCACAATTCCATTAATTAATTTTTAAATAATTACTGAATGCAAGGATTTACAAAAAATAAGAAGAAAGCTGAAGTTTGAATGAAAGATAAAAATGAAATGGGTAAGAGAATACACTTTGTCCTCTCTTAAGCAAATATTAAGACATAAAAAAAGGAGCTGAGGAAAAGATAAATGTGGAAGCAGAGCAGCATATATCTTATCAACAGTTCCTAACCAAAGCTTCCTTCCAAGCTGAGTGTATATTACTAGTTTTATAGCAAAACTTTAATGAGAATATTGTCGTAATCCCCAATTCAAGCACTACCAAATCAGGAAAGACTCCAAACTGCAGTTCAGTTTATGTCCAACCATGATCGGAGTGAGAAGGGTCAATTTTTTCAGTCTTAGCTTATGGTTCTAGTAACTTGGTATATGTAAAAAAAAAAATCACTAGAATTAAAATTTGAAATATTAATTTTTGAAATATGCATGGAGTTCTTTTTTTTTCCCTCTCCTTTCAAAATGTTAAAAATCTTGTGTTAAAATTCTTGTGACTAACAACAGAGAGGTAGTACATAACCCTTAAAACAAAATGTTCCTGTCTTGATGGTGGTTCCCTTCTTAACAAACAACAGGCAAGTGTAGAGTTCCTTTGTGATTCACCAGGAGGTCTTTGAAATGGTCATTGGGAACCCAACACAAACAGAAAGCTCTCATTGAAATCATACTCTACCAGTGAAGAGAAGTTCTTCTTAGCAGTGGAAATACAAAGAAAAGAAAATTGTAGCTCCTTGGGTTTGTTTTTTCTTTTTTAAACTTCAATGTTTCTGAAATCATTTCCTAAACAGCTGGTGAACAGCCTCAATCTGCTACATGTGAAATCAGAGGGAATTATCTAATATAAAGGGAATTCTCTGATGATAATTTTAATCCAGTTTCCTTTCCCTCTGTACTTCAGAGAAACATGTGGGGTTCTTATCTAATTAGTGAATCTGATCCTGACTGTTTAGCATTGTGCTGATTCATGTATAGTCATACGTGGTATAAAAATTCCCTAATGAGAAACCCTACAAAATAATGTCAGGTTGTAATGGGATTCATTCTTTGATGCTAAACATTGAATCAATTTTCCAATATCTCAAACATATTTTTTAATTCACCTGCTGAGGAAGAATATCTGCTTCATATCTATTTACTTCAGATTGAAGCTTCAAAAGACAGTGGTGTAGAAGTATTTCTTCCACCCTCTGTATGATTTAGAAGACAAGCTTAACCTTCAGTGGATTTCAGGACTCTGAGGAAGATTTCTTTAAATAGTTAGGAGTCAGAAAAAAATTTTGCATCTGAAAGAGAGTCATAGGAAAATGTGAAAAAAAAAAGGACAAGTTTAGAATTGAATGATGACAAAAGGCATATTAAAAATACCAAACCTCTCTTTCTTTCTACATTTTCTTCATATATCTCCAGAGTTATATAAAAAAAAAAAAATCAATTTTTTGTACATTTTCTCAGAAACACCTAGACTATTGTGGTCCTTAGCGCTTTCATGGTTGAACTCCACTGATTAGAACTGTCTGGGCCTCATTTTCTGTGAGGAATTACTTTAAAGACATCTTGTAAATCCTAAATTTGTACATATCCCTTTGTAAAATTCATCTACACTTAAAGAAATAAAAGATCATTTATCAGAATATTTGCAACTGTGAGCAAAGATTTCTATGAAATTGGCTTATATTTTACTTCTGTGAGATAAGAACAGTAGAGGAACTAATGTTGAATTTTGAGTAATCTTTCGTTTTATTATGTGTATGATAATATTATAAATGTGCAAGGTACTAATGATTTCTGATTATGCATTACTTGAAAGTAAGATGTTCCACTTAAAGCAGATTGGTCAAGGGATTAGTTAATAATAATACAGTAGTATTTATGAAGGATATATCATTCTTCAGATATTCATTTAGTCAGTGTTACACTGCAAAGCAGTCTTGTTTCCTTCATAAGCCTATTTAGATTATTTAATAGGCAAACAAAAACTCAGGCATAATAATCTTGTCTTCTTGAGTCACTAGCTGTAACTCCCTTAAAAGAGTGCATGGTGGCACCATACAAAGCCAGAAGCTCATTACATTCCTACGGACATTGCAGCGGGAAGCACAGAGTTTGTTAACATGAAGCACTGAAAGCACTTCTAGTAGGAAGGAGTAATTCTGCTTGAGAGGCATGAAAAGCAGTTCTGTGCAAGGAAAGAACAGAAATTGGACTGGAGTCCCCTTTAGATCCATGGGAATGAAATGCTCTCAATGCAAGAGTGCTTCCTACCCAATTGCTCAGAAGTATTTGGCCAGGGTCAACTCATGAAATCCAAGAGCAGAATGACACACTGACTGGTTGTGCCCTCTAGAGAGGGCATGTGAAAAATATGTAGAGAAAACATGCCTCAGAATAACAACTGTGTCTCAGAAGAATGCTTCAATAATGGACTACTTATTTTCTTTAATACGTGGTTAAGACTGTTGCTGAATAATGACCTTTACAAATGTATCCATAAGCAGGAGCTTAATATAGCTCATTTTAAGAATAGGAACAAAACTTAGCACTACCATTATATACATATGTATAATTGTATATAATACCATACATAGCAAACCATACGGGCTGGCCACTCAGAAGAGAGAAGCAAATAACATTTCAATTTCATATAAGAAAAAATCAATCCCTTCACATATTCTTGCATTTAGACTCCATATTTATATGCATTTTTTCAACTGATTTCTCCCATCTATTTTGTACTTTGAGAAATTACCTTTATGTTAGGATACTGAAAGCAATTAAATTTGGTCCTCCTGTTTTCTGTAGTGTCTATCATACATGTGGCATGGAATACCAACAAGGAAAATTATTTTCATTTATATTACCAGACTTCGCAGGAAACTGAAAATCTTCACAAAACTCTTAACATTTTTTACATTGTCTTTGTGGTGAAGTGGGTTAGACAATCCCTGGATATTTCTGTTTCCTCCCATTTCTGAAAGCTTTCTCAGTGTTGTTAAACATGAATTCATAGCTAAGAGCAGAGCAATACAGATAAGGGAGCACACAGTCCTGACTGTGTAAAGTTAAATGCACTTCAATATGAAAATGAAATGGTCATCTCCTACAGAAATATTTGAATGTCTCATACAATGTGTTATAAGAGGAACACAAATTCTCTACAGGCAAAAAACCCCACAAACAAATAAAACAACAAAAAATCAAACCCAAATCCAAATCTGAATACTGGGGTAACTTTTTATTTGGTCTCATGACCTTAAAACACATCCCTTTTGGAGTGGTGTGATGATCAGTTTGAGGGTCTTTTTCCTCCAAGGGATTGACAAAAGAAAATATAGTATTTGTTTCCTTGGAGAAAGTCTATTTTTATGCTCAGAATCTGTTAAGGAGACAGACTTTATATTAAGCCTTCAAATTTGGGCTAATAAGGGCCATCAATAAGAGACAGTACTTGAGCTGACTTTCTGCATTAGTAGGAATTTCTCCTATCTTAAACTGAATTGAAGACCAACCTTAGTATAAATCCTAACATGGAGAGCCAGAGGATTTGTTTTAGACAAGCTTGGGATTTATATGTCTTTTCTTGTTGACCTATATTATATAGCTTATGCTGTCTCTGTAAAACATACTGAGTGATTCATAAATTTCCTTCAGGGAATCTTTGCCCTCATCTTCTTCAGAGACATATCTATCTGTGCAGAATGGTAAATCCCCCACTCACCCTCTGTAAGGGTGGCAACCTTAATTGGCAGGTTCTGTCAATCTGTTTCTTGATAAACATATGTACAAAATTGTTTTTTTCTCAGATCATTTCAAAGGCACAACAAAACAAAAAAAATATAAACAATTCAGAGCTGGATTTCCCAGGATATAACTCTGGATAATGTAAGATTAATTTCAATCTGGTTTTAGCTGGTGATATATTCACATGTCTAATGTTTTCCCCTCTTTTGCCTCACATTCCACAAATATGTTTCTTTTAAATTTCTTACTCCAGCTAGTAAATTGGAAATTTCCAGTAAAAATATTTGTGTTTAGGGAATAATAATTAAAGATCTGTCAGTTCTGGTGATCAGTGCCTAGGGTTGTTTTCATGGAGAGTTTTCTTTTGGTAGAATAGCTCTAATTAATTCTCTTCAGTATATATATATATATATATGAAGATACTGAAGGAAAATAGAAAAAACCTTTGTTCTGAGCACACATTCTTCACAGTCTTCTTTTATTTTATTTTTAAAAATGAAGTTAATGGTGAATCCACAGTTTCAAAAGGTGTTTAAAGCAAAATCAGGGGGGAAAAATAAAAAAGAAAAAAGAGAAATGTCATAGTGTAATATGAGGAGAACTGAATGATTAAGTAACCTTTGCTGCTTTACTTCTATGATTCTTCTTTCTCTTTCCAAGGAAGCTCTGTCTGTAATTGCCACAAGAACATCACTCCATAGCTTTGTGGCCCTGCCCATATCCTTCTTTAGAGCACACAAGGACAGATTTTGGCTAACTGCATGCAATATGATTCCAACACCATAAACGAATGTTGCTACAAAGCAGAGGTAGGAAATTAATGACAATCCCATTTCTTTTGAAAGGAAAGGATATGACTATAGAACAGATTTGGTTAGTGACCATTTTGGTTTGATGCTGGGAAAATGTGATACAGCCTGGAGCCAGACTAAACAAACCATATTAAGAATCGATATTCCAGTCAGAAATATACCTCCCAAAATGCTTCTAAAAGCAGTCCTACAGTTTAGAGATGAACTGTAGCACACTGTTTCCACTTGGAGTGAGTTGGTTGGCCTGTCCAGATACCTAGTCTGATCAGAGGAAACCAGATGTTTAGCTAGATAGAGAAAAATTTTCTCACCTTGTGATCAGTTCTTGGCAAACCACTCCTGCAACTAAATTGGTTTTTCTTTGTAAGAAGCCTACAGTCTACTTTTTAAATATCTTTTAGAAGGAACACATTGTCCTTGGTAGGACACAATCAAACAAGCTTTGCTGGAGCAGTTTTAGAAATAAATTTAGTTCCCAAAATGTCATGATGAAATGTTCTTGCCATAGAACAGGTATGAGACCTGAGGGGGGAAAATGAAATTTCATTCTAAAGTAAGACTAGGTAGATATTTGGTGTACTATCATGAAGGCATCTTAACCTCTCATATAAAAGTACCTTGAATAAAGGGGGAAAAATGAAATTTCATTCTAAAGTAAGAGTAGGTAAATATTTGGTGTACTATCGTGAAGGCATCCTAACCTCTCATAAAAAATGTACCTTGAATAAAATTTTTACACACGAGCAATGAAATAACTAAAATAAACAAACAAACAAACAGAAATATTCAGCTTTGGTAACTTTCTATCCATTAGAGACAAACCCATTCTCTTTCTTATTTGCAGTCTACCGAAAAAATATTATAAACTCAACGGTAGCATGTCTATTGATGTCTACGATTTTGTTTAGAGGGCATCCTGCAAACCTGCAGTGTACTTAATGGGCACTTCTGATGCAGAGCCAGTCCTTTGTGGATCAGCTGGCTGAGACTTTGTGGATCAGGTGGTGAAAATAGGTAAAAATAACTATAAAATCTAGTCAAGTGTATGGGAAAAAAGAACAATTAGAAACATGTAACCAACCATGTATTCCGCAGGTGTAAAATGCCACTCAGATGAAATGAAATGCAAGCAAATTAAAGACAACAGGTTTTTTATGATTGTAGATGAGGGATTTACCTCATAAGTCTACAGTGGAAACAGAAAACATAAAACCACAAAGAAAACAAACTGATTTTGATAAAAGATAATAAATACTAATTTTCTGAACATTTTTCTTTATGGCATCTGAGAGAGATCTCTGCCCAGGCTGGGAGACATGGCTGTCACTTTTCCCTTTTCCATTTCATCCAGCAACTAAGCTGCGCACATATCTCAAAGACACAGACATGGACACACACACGCTTAGACACAGTGGCACACCAAAGACATTGACACAGTCACACAGATTGCCACAGTCCCTCTTTTTCCTCTTCATTCAAACTTGACAAAGCTTTTAGTCAGAAAATCCACCTGAAAAAAATAAACATTTCCACATTCCACATACCCTTACCCATTAGTGTGTCTGACCAGGTTTGTTCTCATCACTACATCTCTTATCTTCTCCTGGTCAGGTTTGTGCTTCTCTATGGCCTTCCTTATAGATTTCTCTGTTTCCTATTATGTCATTTTGCATTGCAAAGATCCTTGGCCATTAAGAAAGACTTTGACCAGATACCCTTAAAGGAACAGTAAATCTCCTTTCATATACCCTTAGAGCACACATAAATATGAATTTATTGAATGTATATGAATATACATAAATATAAATATATTGAATGTATGTGAATATACATAAATATACATAGAGTACAAAATATTTAAGTAGAAATTTATGCCTAAATACCCAGGCACATGTTTTTCTCTATGATAAACATTATGTAGCTTATCAACTCACTCATAGACCCAGTGAAGAGAAGGCAGTGCCCTGTCAACTTATACCAAATTGAAACTCTCCTAGTTTAAGAAATGCAGTCACTTTCACTACAGTATTCTTAGAAGGAATTATATTTTAAAAAGTCTACTGCTGCTTCAACATGTGAAAAAATTACACATGGAAAATACCAAACCAGAATATATCTGCTGGCTAGCCTACATCCCTGAGGTGTTACAAGGAGATCATCTGGAGTTCACTTTTGGATTCATGGTCAAGCTGGAAGATTTAATAAAGCCTGTCTTAAGGAAGCAGATACACTAGATCCAACATTTCATGAAGCTGAAGAAATATGCTTCCTCTAGTAAAGATAAGGATTAGAAAAATATCCAATCTTTTTTTTTTTATTTCTTGCAATATTACAATTTCAGCTGCTCTTCTTCTTATGAAAATGGTTTCAGAATTAGGAAAGTCGAGAACAAAAGCCAGCTAGCAGTTTGGTTCACCTTTAATTTTAGATGAAAAGTTTTATCAAGACTTTACATTAGTTAAAAAGATAAGAGGGATGTATCATGATGATTCTTGGTTGGATCAAATTATTAGTGAACATATCTTACAACATGACATAAATAGAAATTATGTCATTTACCACTTTTTTTCTGTGTAGAAATCTATGCTGACAAGAATCCAAATAAAATATATGTTTTTGCTTATTCCCCTTTATATACATTCATACATTAATTTTTTTCTACAGAATGTCAGACCTAGATTTTATTTTCAACCATCCAGCACTATAAATGTTATATGAACTGCTACTGAAATCAAATAAAGCATTATTATGTCAAAATCAGATAAAGAGATTTGACAAAATTGATCCTGCCGTTCTATTAGCCTTAGTTCAATGTTATACTATCACATTTAGTCTCAATCTTTCCTTCTCCAAATCAAATAATCTAAGCCTTTCCATCCTTTCCTTGAATAAAGCTTTTTACCCCAACCTCCTCAGCAGTGAAAATTTTATTTGTCATCTGAATTTTGTCTATTTCTGAAATACCACTTTAAAATGTTGATGTAGTATTTAACATGCGAGTGAACTGTTGACATAATAACAAAACTGTAACATTTTCCATATTACTGTGTGACTTGTCTCTTTCTTACAGTGTCAACATCCTGTTCATGATTTCAGTCAGTCTTGCTTGCTGAATAGGGTTTTTCAATGGACTATTGCGGTACCTCCATTTTCTCTAGCAAGGATACAATCCCACCATTATGTCTGAATGATTTAACTTCTTAGTGCCAATGTGCATAGACTGCTGGCTCATGTTATTGTAGTTGATCTCTTTCAGTGTGGAATAGTGAATCTATTTGTAAAGCATATTTCATTCAATCTTAGCTTTTTTTTTTTTTTTTTTAACTGTGGCTATATACACCAAAAAGACCCCAACACTACTGCCTAATTGTTCTAACACTTCGATTTAGAATTGCAAAATATTTAACAACTCATATTAGTTGATATTTGAATCCTTCTTCAGGTAGGATTCTAATCTAGAAATGTAATTGTAAGTCTGTTACAACTCAATTTCCTTACCAGAAGAAGGAACAAAATTTAGCCATATGATTGCTGATCAAATAGCATTACATATAAAAACGCAAAAATAACATATAAGAACATAACCAATTGTTATCTGTATACACAAACAAAAGCAAGAGACAATCCACTGATTAAGGCCAAACATGAAACATAGAAGTTTATTTTGGTTGTTCTCCCTGACCATTGATAGAATGTGAAGCATTTTATCATTTCTCTAGATTACAAGGTTCTCATCTTTATTTTTAAAATATCCATTAGTAAAACCTTTCTGATTTTCAGTCAGGGCATGAATGTAAGTATTTGTCCAATATATTAACTTAAGAAAACAGGTAACTAAGATTGTTCAACAATTTTTTGCCCTTTTATGTACGTCTACTTAAATGCATTAAAGTGTGTTCAATTCAGCTACAATCAAGAGCAACATTGGCTGATGATCTGTTTTTATTTCAGAAAGAAATCCTCTCTACATCTACGAAAATTATTTGGGAATTTACTGCATTTTGTTAAAGTAAGTTCCTATCTTTAAAAGATCTTTGAAATTATGATTGATTAAAATATCTCTTGTACTCTTTATTCTACCATAGAAAGGTACTGTGCCTACTAGCCTTAAATGTTACCTTTTCCTAGCCACATCATGTGAAATGCAGAAAAAAAATTACCTTTCAGCACCTCCTTCCATTCTCTTGCTGTAGAAAATTAATATTGTCCTAACACAGCCTCCACAAGTCCATGTTATATTTTAATTTTTCTCTTTAAATGCATGTCTAAATTTCTAAACAATGATATATATTCCTGACCAACCCCGGTGTCTCATAATTCTTTTCAAATACACTTTTTTTTTTTTACTTCATATTTTGTTCTCTTAAAAAAATACTACAATACTTCCTGAATGTGATTAATATCTGGCTATTGTCTATAGTGGAGGTACTTAAACACCTGCAGGCAAATTCCAACTTGTTCCATCTGGTTACTTATGCCTCAGCATCTTATGTCACTCCAGGATGCAATGATGTTGGCAATTCCTACCAATTTGACACAGAAGAATCCGGCTTTTGTTGCAAATTTTAAGATAAATTATCCCAGTTTTTACATACTCCCCAAACTCCATGTATAATTTGCTGTAGTTCCAGCACAGTCTTCAGTCTTCAACACCATCTGTGCTGTGAATTACTAGTCTGGTTTGTGCTTTTAGCCTGTCAGTCTAAGAGAAGAGAGAGAGCATATAGAACTGACTAAGATATGGCTATTTTAACTTGCAGAATATCAGAGCCTTAACAGTGATGAAGACTGTGCTTGCACATTTAACTTCTGCTTCAAGCTAGATGTGTCTTATTCTGAGAAATATTGACAACTACACAGAATCTTCATTAAAATTTGCTGCTGTCTGTGAGACTTTTGTTCAGAGACAGCACAGTATTGAAGTAGCAGAAGTGTCCAGATTTTGGTGGTGTGTTGTCAATTCCTATTAACAGACTTGACATATTTGCCATGATGGCAAGTCTGGAACAGGACTGCTATGTTTTTAATGCAGCTAGGAATTACTTTGTCATAAATGTTAAAGTAAGGTATTCTCACTTTAAATGACCTTGTGTGAAGAGGATCTTTTAACCAACTGATGGGAAATGTCCATATTTTAATAGCAAAAATAAATGGAACTATGCCTGACCAAAGATCATGTGGAAATTATTATGGAGATAATGAATCTACAGTTATTTAAAGAACACTAATATCAAAGAATGAAAGGATAGATTTTTTTAATATGAAGAACAAAATTAAAAATAACTGTTCATGGTAAAATAGACAAATCAAATGTGCCAGGCATTGAAATTGTTTCTGAAGTATATTTTTTAAAGTGCAAAAATATAAAACATTATGCATGAAACAGTTGTTTGGTAAGTATGAATAGATAGAAGAAAATCATGCTGGAGAACATGCAGATAAACAATGTCACTAGCAGATGTTTTTTTTTTCTCTGAATAACACCATGAAACAATCTGTTGTTTTTTAGAAAAAACATGTACAGATGGAAGAAGATCTATTTTTTAAGCACCGACCCAAAAAATAACAAGGTTGTACCATGAAAACAATAGTTACTGAAATTCCAAAATAGTAGTGAGGATGAAAAAGGGCTAAAGAGGAAAAAATACCTACATGAAAATCCAAGGAGATAAAAATATTCCCAAGAAAATCTCATAGTAAGCTCTGTGTTTTATCGGGTATGAAAGCACTTCTGTCTGGTACCACATAATTAGAATACTGCAACAACAACAGAATTAAATCCAGTTCCATTCCTTGTTGTGTTTAATCTTTAAAATATCTTTTTTTCACCTGTTCTGGGACTCCTCATGTTCTCCTTATCTGCCATCCATGGCTTATCTTGGACAGGAAGCAGGAGCCCTAGACACAAAGGAAATCAAAGATATAATTGGGGTTTCCTCTTATGGCAACATTTCAGCTTCTGAATTTCTAGCAGAATTTAATTAAAACTGCTGTAATTCTATGAAATCTTTCAACTCAATCAGTGTGAACTATCTGACAAAGCAAAAATGTCTTCTAGAACAGAACTTTTCACCAGAAGATAATAGAATGTTGGGGCAATGTTTTATTTCTCACAGAATCTCTCAGGAAAAAGCATCTTCTCTTACACTGTATGATATTCAGTATGTATGGTGCTATCTGACTCCAGATCTTGATTTGCAGGATGAGCAGCAGCACAGATAATGGGCACTATGTTATCAAGTTTTTTCCATTCCCTCAATGTAGTGCCTTGGAGTTCAGCAAAGATATATGGAAGGTCTGTTGCAAATGAAAACAGAAAAATCTGGCTAGAAGATATCCTCCCAAAAACGTCTCAGAAGAAGCTCAATAAACTTCATCAAAAAATGCCCTGAGGCTCTGTCTCCTTGATCATATTCTAGGACTACAAGTTCTCTTTTTATATTAATCATTATGAGATGAAGGGTCCCTGCAAGAGCCAAGGCACTAATATAGAAACTAAGACTAGGAGTGAGAGACAAAAAGGGGCAGCATGGTTTTAATTTAGAAAAACAGAGGTAGAAAAGGGGGTCAGATGAATGCTGGGGGAAATCTTTTTCTCATCCAAAATCAGGACTAGCATTCTTTTGCATCACTTGGTGGTGAGTTTTTGAGTTTTTGGGGGGTTGTTGTTTTGTTTTGTTTTGTTTTGTTTTTTAAGAATAGCATTGCATTCCTACATCTTTAAAGTCTGCTTCATATAATTAAATTTATTGAATTTGATCTCATTAATGTGATCCTAAACAATTTCATGAAGAATTTGTCTCCCAAATTCATCTTAAACAGAGCTAATATTCCTCTTTCAAATTCATTTTAAACTAAGCTGTATAGCTTGTTGTTATAATTAAGTTTTGATCCATAGCTATTCTGAAGTCCTATTTCAAGAGCTTTTCAAGGGGTTTGTAATATCTTTCATCAGGTTAAGCTAGAACCTAACATTTAATTTATTTTAACTGTATAGGGTTATACCAGCCTTAAACATAGCAGTAACACCAGCAATAACCAAAAACCCACTCCAATTTCTTGCTTCAAAGCCACCTGAATTTTCTGGTTTGTACTTCTTGACTATGCAGGGCAAAATTGTCACTTAAATAAACAGCAGAATAGCAACTCCAGGGATCAGGTAGCTAATAAAACCCCTCCAAAACCCATCACCAGGAAAACCCCGCAACCAGTATTTCTCCAGGCTACAATTACTCATTCTGTACTAAGAAAGTCTGTTTGCCTGTTTACTAGAATGACTGATATACTGATATTGAGAGTATTGACATTATAAAAATTTTTGTGTTTGTTAATGTTGTCTGATATTTGGAGTACAAATTTTTACATGCTTTACACAGAGGAGAAACAATTTACAAAATTATTGACTTCTGGGCTTTTTAGGTAGCTGTCATTGTGAGGGTTTTTTGGTTTTACTCTGGATTTCTAAACTGTTCGAATTCTTGGAAAGAATACATCTGGGCTTTTTGTTTTGTTTGTTTTGGTTTGTTTTTTTTGTTAATTAGTAATTATCATAATCTTTTTTCTGAAAAACTGTATAACCTTTTCTCATAGTGTGTGTCCATGTTAAAAAGTTCTTTGGATACAGAGAAGTACATGATCATTGAAATTGGGTTTACATTTTTAGTAACTGAAATGTCTTTTGAAGAATAGACAAGTTAAACTGGAGAAGCAGTAAGCTGAGATCTAAAGGTAAAATTTGAATATATATCAGGGAATACTGTAACACTAGGGAGACAAATACCATTCTATGCACAACTCCAAGCAGACATCATTAAGAAAATTCAAAATTGAATAAGCACAAAGAGGATCTACTGGAACAAATGACAAATGAAGAAGTTTTCATAAGATAGATTGTATCTTACAGACTTGACTTATGCAGAAAAGCTAATAGAGAGACAATAGGCTTCCATGGAAAAATATTTTGTTTTGCCACATGTCCAGAATAAAATTCTAATGTTCAAGATCATTGTGTTAAAGAATTACAATTCGATTTGTTTTTACTTTGCTTTGATTTGTTTTGAGTTTTTTCTGTCCCAGACAAAGTCATACCCCTTGTTGCCATGAAGCAAACAATAGTCTGCCTTTGAAACAAAATGATAGTTCTTGTCAGTCTGTTGTTCATAAGAAAATGAAGCCATTCCTTTGAGAGTTATGAAAGGGATTTCCTATAAACCAGCTACTATAAACCGGCATTGTTGTAAGTCCTTTGTTATTCCTAGCTGCACTGTCCCCTCGAACTCTCATTAACATAACTAAAGCTAGAATTTATTCAGTTCTTCTCAAGTTGTTTCAAAGGGGCTTATTATGTATTTTTCTCTTTGGAGCACTAATTCTGCCATTCAGTTCATCAGAGCTGCAAAACTGAGAGGGAGCACAATTACATACCACCACAAATTGTTTAAGTACTTCTAGAAAAGAGGATGCCCTTTCAATCTGTTTAAAATAACATTGATTAATATCTCAGAGAAGTTTTTAAATATTTATGATATTTTATGTTTTATTACTAAGATGTAATCAACGAATTTATTAAGAGATACTATGGTCTACTTGCAAGCATATGGATAATATTAAGCCAAAGTGTCTTGCTGTTCATTTTTTGGTTCATAATTGCACAAAGTAAGTTGGAGCACCACATTGTGCCTTCATAATTGACCATAATTGAAAAGTAGGGTTTTATCAACAGAGATCAGTTTATTCATCTGTGTGAAGAATTGTGCTTAACTTATATGACAAAAGCTGTTCTCAGGTGTCCTTCAAGTGCTGTCCAGCCCGTTAGCTAGCAGTACATGTGTGCTGCTAGATATATGAGGACCAAACTCAAACCTTGGGTCTCTAGCAGACCATGTTTCTGGGTATGCATGGAATTTGTGTATGCAGCTAGGAAGATTACAAAGTGCCTATCAACCAAGACCTGTATCTAGGCATTCAGTGTAGCAAGGACTCTAGGACGTAACGTAGCATGGTTTCAATTTAGACCAGCATATGCATGCCCAAAGTAATATTTGTATTTTGTATTATTAGTTGTAGCTCAGAAACAGACTTCAGCACTGAATACCATCTTCACATGTAGACTTTGACACAACTGGAAGTAAAAAATAACAACTGAACAAACAATGCCAATGGTGTGGTTTCTTTTTTGTTGTTGCTTATTAACTCAGATGAGTTTTGTTTAATATACACCAGATAAGCCTGACTGACATGGTTTTAATAAAAATGCTTAAATTACACTGGACTAAAGTGGGCAAGCAATGTAAATGGTTAGGATAAATAATGCACACCTTACACATTGTGTTGTTGCAAGCAAACAATGTAGGTGCTAATATAACTCAGCTTCCAAGTCAAGATCTGTTTTTCTCTGTTGTCAGGAAATCTTAATGAAAGAGCAATAGAAAAGAAAAAAAAATCTGTGCATGTGAACTTAAAGTGCAGACAAGACAATACATACAAACCCCTTCTATTTGAGTCATTTATTACTATAGTGCCAAAAAATACTAAAGAAATCAGACTGGCTGGGGATGCCTTCAGTTTCTTCTTATTTCTATCAGACATCTTCTATTGGAGTTGATAGAAACTTCTCCAACCACCAATTTACCAACCAGAAAATGGTGTTACAATTTAGTACAATTAGCTTTTCTTCAGTCAACTAATTTTGAACACTTTTTAAGCATTATTTTGAAGGTCTTAATCACACTTGCATGAAGCCCAGAAAAGTGAATAAAAGAAAAATATTTTTTTCTTTATTCTTATCTTCTACCAAAGGCAAACTCCCAGCAAGCTAGAGCTCTGTGCAAAAACTACCCCTTAGCAATAGTGTATTTTTATTCAATGATAGATTAATGTTGCTCTGTTTTTTTCCCCAGCAGGCTTCTATGCCAATGTTCAGAACCTCTGATTCTGGTACTTCACCAGATGTCAAAATGACCCAATGGAAGGAATCACCCACTCTGCCATAGAAATTCATGACAAAGTGAGGTTGACTATTTCAGGGGCTACCTGTGGCTCTTGTTTCTCTCAGTATCCCTCTAGTGGGAACCAGGCTGTCAGAAGGATCTTTAAAACTATTTTTCTACATCTGTCTTACTCATAAAGAAGTTGTACAATAGCAGGGGGAAATACTGTACATAAGCGCTGACAATATTAATTTTCCTACTGCAAGGGAGGGTTGTCATGCAGTGTCTTTTTCTGTCTCACTAGTGTAAGGCATGGTGAGCATCCTCTCAGACCCTTGGGGGATTCAGTGGGTCTTAGAGAAGAAAAGGATGGTAAAGAATGAAGTATTGTCTCTGCCAATTTGCAAGCTAGAAATAATTTAATCCTACTTTCCTTATTCTGTGAAGGCAGAGAAGAAGTCTGGCACTAAGAATCTAAAGATCTGATGGCATCACTACCTTGTATACCTGTAAAATGCTGATCACATGTTCCAGTATGTGCCACTCAGAAGTACAAAATCAGACTGAAAATGCAGGGAAAAAGGAATTTCCTCCAACCTTTTTATTTACTTATTTAATTTTCTGCCTTTAATTGTCTTAAAGGGATTAATGAAGCATTTTCTTACAGGACTTTTTGATTTGGGAGTTATATATAGCTGGAAGGGATAAATAATTAGCTTTGAGAAACAGGTCATTCTAAATGCAAAAGCAAAATGCCCATGTAACTTCGTCATTAGTTGGCACTCGTGACTCTTGGCAAAGAACTTGCTAACTTGCCAGCAGGCTTCAAGCCCTCCCTTTTATAGTTCATAAGTGTGAAGAGACAAGAGAATGTATCTGGTCCGGAAATAATTTCAGAAAGTTCTATTATATACATTGTCCTCTTCACTCTGGTGGCTCTGCCCAAAGAATCTGTGGACCAGTTAATCCAGCTTAGAGCTGGATTAATTCTACACACTGAACATAATACTCCTCTGTCACTAACAGGCTCATTTTTGATCCAACAGAGTCAAGGAAAATGCTCCATGGCAATGGGGATGCTCATTAGAGGGAAGTGTTCCTCCTTTGTTGGTTTGCTGAAGTGTGGTACAAGGCAACTGAATCTTGTACAAACAGACCATCTTCTTGTTAAATTATTTCTTTTGCTTACACAAGGTTATCTCATACTTTTTTATTGCTGCTTATTTATTTATAAATACCTGAACAATAGCGCTATCTGCAGCAACATAATTTTTACAGTCCAGTTTTTGTTTTCAGAGGTCCTCTGTATATTCTATCATCACAAGGAGAGGATTACTATATCTAAACTAGATCATCTTGAACTGAATGACCTGCTGAGACACAATTCCATTTTTTTCAGTAATACTTTAAAAAGCATTGTAATAACACTCTTCAGAATAATTAGATTCTGTCAAATACTATTGTAAATTTCAAGCCTAATTCATTGCTGTGTCATTTTATTTGTATGTTTTATTTATCAACAATTATTAAATGTTATCTCTAAACTAGTGGGGAACCAATGAAGGCATCATATAAATATGTATATCAAAACTGCCATGCATATGTACAGAATGAGAAATACGTCTTTCACCTGCTAAAAATGCTAATAAAAATGAAGCAAGACTCCCACTGAAGTGGTTTTACAGCCATTACAAAACAGAGTCTGGGAAATTAGAATGTAACAGCATTTTGGGGATATTTTTCTGGAACTGAGGAATCTAGAAGCATTAAGTAGTTCTTATTTCAGCAAAAGGCAAGGACTAATTTGCATTCTTCTATGTCTTTTCCTACGAGCAGATCAGCAAAGCAGTGTTGGCTTCAGTCCTGACAATTCTGGCTGATAGCCTTACTTCCCTGGCTGCATGGTGTGTGACTCATGCATTTAAAAAGTGCACGAGGAATAAAGGGATTCATCCTGCACTTATTGACTTGGGACAGTATCAAACACAAAGACTCATTGAAACTCAATGGGACTTAGAATCCTAAGCAGAGCTGTACAAGAAACTGATTCTTTGGTTGTGGTACTGATTTTTTTTAATTAGGTTAATCTCTGTTAAATTTTGCAGAACTACCAAAGGTCAAACAAAGCATTGTATTTGCCCTAGATAAAATTTTCCTTGTAGACAGAGAAAGGAAAATATTATTTTATTCTTAGTTTAAAAAGCTTCAAAATGGAAAAAAATGTTTAAAAAAGCCCCAATATAAATATTTCACTTTGAAAATATTGATATGTAATCTTCAATGAACATAAAATACCTTTTCTTTACTGAATCTGTTTACAAACAGCTTCAGTCTCTCCAGATTTCATCTTTTTAAAATAAAGAATTTACAGAAGAGTATATTTCTCAAACTCTTCATACTAGATTACTTTATCCATCTGGGATGTTCTCTCCATTTAGTCTGTATCTGGGGCTACGTTATATCAGCCAGATGTACAGTTTTGTTTTCTTAGTGGAGATGACTGGCTTTGAGGAAGGACTTTGCCCTTCTTCCAGTGTGGGCCCTTCCCTCAAAGACTCCTAACTTGACCACATGGCTGATTTCTGAAGACATTAATGAGTCATGGAATAGTTTGGGTTAGAAGGGACCTTAAAGATCACCTAATTCCAACCCCCCCTGGCATCAGCCATTGTATGATTCTATGATTCTACCATTCTATGGTATTAATACAGTGAGATCGACCTACATGCATCCGTGGTTTTCAGACAGCACAAGTCTAAGCAGCTCCATAATATAAATACTTCAAACATTTTGGACTCCACTTGAACTAAGTATTTTGTTCTAGCTTAGAATTGTCTCCCTCTTCTCTCCCTCTGCAAGTTTCTTGTGTAGGAAAAAAATCAGAGCTTACAGATCTTCACCAAACTGAATAGGTTAATTTATAGGAATGAGGTCTTCTTATGACTTAAAGTCACCTATTCCACTTTTTGCTTGGTAGCTGCATTCACATATTACTCTTTTGAAAGATGAAAGAACTTGCATCTGGATGCCCAGGACCTTACAGCAATCACCTTGAACAATTAAAATCAGTCAACTATGAAGTAAAAACTCTAAGAGAAGAAAACAAAACACTATTTGTAATTTGTTATACAGATTTAGGTCAGATTATTGACAAGGCTTCTCCCAGGGGATATGAAAACTGCCAAGTTTATTAATGGACTTGCAACATTCTTACAGAGATTGTATCCTTTCAAGTTAAGACTCTAATAGATAGCTATGATTTCAGAGTGTATCAGATGAAAAGTGTTAAAGGATCTGCAGCCTATTACTGGTTTTACCCAAAGCTTTGATAAAAACTAAAATACATTATTTAACTCCTTCTTATAACTTGTTTCAAAACAGTGTGAGAACAATTAGTAAAAAAAACCAATTAAATTCTTTCATACTGTGATTTTCATATGAAATATTAAAAGGTTAAAGACCACTTGCTATGCATTAATTTCTATGTAAAGGAGAATTACCTACTCACATAATTAAGGAATCTGCTCAAAGTTGTCAATCTGATTTTTGAAGTGCTAAGACTAAATTACTCATATCCAGGAAAGAAATTAAGAGATAAGAAATGTTAATTAGATGAAGAAACAGAACTAAAAGAAGAAGCAATATGAAATAGGAACTAAACAAGAATGAACAAATATTTCAGTTGGGAATTTAAATTTAAAAAAAAAAAGAGAAATTAAATAGACACAAATTAACAAAATTAACAGTAGAAATTGATTGGTCCCCTGATACAGTAGAAAGCAAACTCTCACTTATTTTAAGGTATGTTACTGAGACAACACTATGGTTTCCTGTTTATTGTAAATGTAGGAAATACTTGAGATATTCTGAGCTGCCAGGAGTGTGACTCCACATCATCATGGACATCAGGTATGAGGCTCAGAGCCACGCTGCTGGAACATAAATTTACAGGTAAGATGGCTCTATAAAGTGTTGTCATAATCAAAGCTCTAGGCAACACTATCACTGAAGGCAAAAAAAAATCCTCAGCTGACCAATAAGCTCCTGCTTTAGGATCAACACATTAGTTCTGTAAATTCAGCTGACTATGGACTAGACAGTAGCAAAGACAGACAATCAAAAGTGTAGGCACCCATATTGAAATATTTGAGTCTGAAGGAGAATTTCTATCCCATTTACCACTAGTTCTCAATAGATACAAGCAGAAGAACATGCAATACTGTTAACAGAAGTCTTGACATAGAAGAGCACAGAAACAGCTGATCGGATTTTATTTCCTGAGCATTCCTGCCTAGTGCTTTTTGACACTTAAAATATCTCTGTGTCTATGATGCTGGAGTACGTAATAAAAGATACTTTTGAAGCCTTCACACTTCCAGAAATGTAGAACACCCCAGACTGGAAAATGGGCTTTTTACTGATACCCCTTTCAGTGGGAGAAAAAGAGACATATCTGTTTGTTGTCCCCAGAGGAACTTTCTAGGGCTCTCCACTGGGATCTGGAGGGAACACATTCTGATGTGGTTTGGCCACAATTTACCCCATGTTTGACTCCCAGCTGTCCCTTCCATGTTTAACAGGTTTAGCTACTGTTTGTTCCATAATCTTCTCTAAATTGTAAAATCAATTTTTCTCTTTTCATACAGGCTTTTTTAAAATATTGTCCCTGTTAGAACTGTAGGTGCATGACCTGCAATAGTCACAAAGTAATACAGAAGCTTAGACTGATTTCTGTGTGAAAAAACTATAATTTAAGGGGAACAATATAATTTAAGGAGAACCTGTTTGTGGGACATGAAAGATGAAGTAGAATAAATCAGTGCAATACAAGCACAAGGAAAATGTTGCCAGTAGAATGCCTATTTTCACATGTAGTTCATATTTTTATTGAAAACAAAGGTTTTCCTTATGCTCTCAGGGTTACTAGTCATGTTGATATTGACTCTCAGGTGATGACTTCATCTTATTACCTGTCTGCAGAGGGATAAAGAATGTTGCAGAGAAATGTTCCTGCAAGCATGACTAACCCTAGGTAGTAGGAAGGGTTTGCTGGAGTGGAAACAGGTTGGAAAGGACTGGCAGTCCTTTATTTTTATTGCTCATCGAATGCCTGATCACATTTATAACATGAAAAAATTAGCAAGTATGAATCATGACAAAATAGAAGACCTGGTTTTGGATATATTTTGGGGGCACATAGTGGACTGATCCCTCTACATACATGACAGTCTGAAAGATAAGAAAAATGAATGTCAGGCAAATACAATTTAAGAGCAGTAGTACATTAGGAGAAGTTGCATGTTCTGAACATGCAGTTGATATCCTAGCAATATTTTTCTTGCACCAAGATTAACAATGTAGTTGACACATAGCATGATTAAGCATAAAACAAAAGGAAAGCAACTAAAGAAATACAGTGTTGGGGTGTTATATAAGTAAGTTACATAGTACTGTGCATAGAATCAATAATATATGAACAATTACTGTGTTTTTTGGTCCTTATGCTGAACAAAACTATATAAAAATATTTCCAATTTACCCTGGCATAGTAGTAAAGTAAAGAATGATCAAGTTACAAGATACTGTCTTTTATTTAGAAGATTATTTTTGTTTTAATCAGAAATACATTATGTTAATATTTGTTACATATTGATTTTAAAATAGGAAACAACACTTAAAAAATTCCTATATTCTGAAAGTGTTGTTTTCTACTTCTTATCTTTCCATCTCAACACTTGTGAGAATATCAGTTAGTCTGCAAAGGGACGAGGGAGAAGATGGGGGAGAAGATGTTTATGCATTTCATTCAGAACATTTTAAAAAATTTTAATTATTTTAGACTCAGTCCCAAAGATAGTTAACTAAATAATCACAAATTCAAACGATAAAAAATCCTCACCTTGCTCTCTTTGAAGCAAACATACAATTCTCAGATTGATATCATGTGTTATGTGATTTTTATTTGTTTGTACATTTTGAGTCTTAAATTGCATTATTTTTTATCTGCAGTTTGGTGACATACACAACTACTGCATGTCTTTCCCTTTATTTTTTTGTGAGTTGCATTGAAGCTGTTAAGAATACTCGTGTGTAAGTCATGGTAAAATGTGTGTCTGTTAATGTCCTGTTATGAGCATGATAGTGGGTTTTTGGTACAACATTTTACTCTTTTATTTATGTTGCCTAATTCTTTGGGCCAAATGAGCATGATTTACTGATTGTGTACAATCCTCAGGGTAATCTCAGCCTTCTTAAATGTCTTATGCTGTTTAAGAAAGAGAAAGGTGATTTTACAAAGCATAAAAAAAGTCACTCTGATTTCATACTTTTCAAAGGTAGCCAAGTTTTATTGTTTAATATCTGGAAAAATACTTTGAAAATCTCCATATGAATACAATTCAGTGAAAAAATTCTAGTATAATAAAAACTAAATAATTTTATTATTCCCATTTCCCTCATTTTTTTAAAAAAACAGAGTAGGAAATTCTTACAGACATTTACATGTTATTTATATGTGAATTGAATCTAAATGGTAAAATGTACTCACTGACAGAAGCAGCATATACTAAAATCAAAATTGATATTTAATGTATATGTAGTCTAATATTGCAATTTTTTCCTTCATGTGTCTATCACCTGATTTTACTATGAATTAGAAAATGTCAGAATTATGAATATGTATCCAAGTAAGATATATTTTCTTGTATAATCTTTCTTGTATAAATAGGAAGTGTTTTTATATCAATAGGAAATCTTTGATGAATTAACAAAAAAAAAATGCTTTGCCAACACTGCAATAAATTATTTTCAGATGTCAGTGAAGTAACCTGAACAGGTCCTTGAGGAAGAATATTTTTCCTGGGGCTTCATTTTTCTTTTCTGAATGTTGTATTTCCATAGTAGTTTATCTAGCAAGGTGTTCATAAAACTGAGTGGTGTTTTTTGGTAATAATCAAAATTGTTCCCAGTCTTCAGTGACAAATTATGACTGAAACAATTACATATCTTAAAGTTGGAGACCTAGTATGTGAGTACCACTTCTAGTGATATTTATAATTAAAACCTTGACTGCCAAATGTTCTTTAGACAGATGCAAGGGAATCTTGCAAATATATGATAAAACAGTCTTAACTGTAAATTTCTATCTATGAAAAAGCTAAATGTCAAATGCATTGTGAATATGGCACCAACAAGTATTTTTTTTCAGCTTCTAACACAGAGGAAAAACACACATAAAGACCTCAGTTGACAAACAACAAAGTAAGTCCTAGGCATTTTTCTTATTTTTAAGAAAGCAGGAGTATTGTTCTTGGTTTAGTAGTGTTGAATTGATTGGAAATGTTGCTATTGTGTGTAGAAGGAACAGATTTAGACATCTGTGTTTAAAGAACTAGTGGAATTTAAGCTTTGAAGAAGAATGCATAATGTTTTTCAAAGTCACAGATGGACACCTAGTTCTTCCAGGCTTTATGTCTAAATGTAATTTCTCATTTGACTTTTATATAAGATAACCTCTCATGATAACTGATTGAACAAAGGGAAACCCTTTCCACAACATTTGTCTTCAAGAGTGAATTTTGATATGAATACTTTCAGTCTTTTCATATTGTTCATTAAGTACACATTTAAATGTGATATTAAAAAAAGGAAGCGGGGAAGGAAAGTAAGGTATTTTCGAAGTAGTCTAATTTAAGGAATTATGGCTTTCATCCTCTTAGCAAGCTTAGGGGAGAGTTTTCTCAATTACAGACTGTAGCCAAGATAACCCTTGACAGACATCAGAGAGCTATTGGCAGAATGTCTTCACAGCAGACTTGAGGCTGTTACTCTTTGTTCAGTCCTTTCTCTCCGTGTTTTGCTACTCCACCCTCTTTTAGACATTCTGCTGCTTGACAGTGCTTGTCCAGGTAGCTGAAATAAGAGCTGTGATTACAGGTGCCTGAGTCAATTAATTCTTCTCCCAGAAATGGTCAAGAGAAGAAAGGGTTTCTTTTGCTTCTCATAGGTCATGGCCTGCACTGGGCCAGGGAGCACCTGAGGTCTGATCTAGTAGGTCCTTTTTGGTACTGGTGGCAAGACAAGGAAAAAACCAGGACAAACCAAGTCACATACATTATGTCAAAACTGCTTATGGATGTATTCCTAGGTCTACATTCCTGTCCTATATGGCTCCTCCAAGGCTTGGGCTAAAATTTGTCCCTCTATGCGTGTGCACAGAGGAGGAGGAAGAGGGCAGAACAGCTAAATACTATTTACATAGCATAGCCTAGTGGGTGAAGCACTTTGCAAGATATGAGTCTTGCATTTTGAGGGCTTTTTGTTCTCAGAAAAATGACGAAACAAAATACAGTACAGGAAAGAGGAATTGGGTATTTGGATATTTCCTTTTCCAACTAAAGATTCCACAATTAAGTATTAGAATGGAAAATATAGGTATATTTAAAATGGGAATCCTGATTTTATTATTCCCAAAGTGTGTGCTGGAATAGCTGGCTTTCACTAGTTCATACTGTAGGAGATATTAAAATTTTCTACAAGTAGAGAATAGAATAGACTGTGATGATGAAGACACATTAAGGTATTATTCTGCATGTTTAGAAGAAAACCTACGAGAATAGATTATGTTATTTTCTAGAATGAACAGAAATTACTTTTTCATATCCTGGTTGTAGTCACTCACCTTTTCCATGGAAAACTCAGACTGTGCAGGTATGAATTCCCTAACCTTACCTATACACCACTAACATCCCAAACTTCATCAGAAGAGATAAGAAGAATCGAAACACTTTGTGTGCTCTAGAAAATATCAGAACCAACTCAACTACATAATTTATAATATGGGAATGCATGCATTTTTCACAATACTGTTACTTTTGCACCACCTTACAATATTTACTTTTCAACAGCTTTTGCTGCCCATTACTGCTGCAGCTATTGTGTAGACATTATACAAATTTGTAAAACAGAGATTACACACCTCTGCATAATACTTCTAAAGCAGTTAGTTAATTGTAAGAGAAAGAATTCAAAAAACCTTTTTCAGCCCCATTGTTTATCTATTGCTATTTTCTTTCTTTTTAGCCTTCTTTTCTTGTCTTCTATATAAGATTTTCTAATATCTGTCTCCCTCAGATCTCTTCCATATACCATATTTCGTTTTTGTGTTTTGTTATGTATGGTCATTATCACACTCCTGTAAACATAAACTCTGCTTCCACCTATTCTGAGTTTTTATGTCATAAATCTTTCAAATATTTATATCTTGCAGTGTATCTTGTATATCTTGTAGTAGGAAACAGAAGTTTCCTTTTCATTGTGAAATCTCAGCATAAATACTGAGCTCATGGAATGCTGCTTCAGAGATGCTTGATATAGGCAGCCCATGACTGTAGCTTATATTTTAAATTTCTCTGCCAAAAGAACACGTGGTCATTTCAATTACTGTTGTCAGAATAGATCACTAGAAAACAGATTCACTGAGTATGAAAACTGTAGAGAAAGGCTTCTGGCCTGCCTAGCCTGCTCTGCTGAAGACCATGCACTCTCAGATTGGTCTGCTAGAAGTCTGTTAGTTGTTGAATCACTCTTGTGTTTGATGCCAGGGAAAACTATCCAGATGTTGGTCCAGTTCTTACTTCACTCTTTATAGACTTGTATCTTAAAGCTTCCAGGGTTTTATGTTGGGCATAAACACAACCTTTTTTAACATTCTGTAAGCACATAACTTTTTGTGCTTACAGTAGTCTGAAAAAAAAAAGACATTGGACATCTGCATCTGCAATTCAATTTTCATTACTGAATATTAACTCTTTAGCAAAACACCAGGTTAATCTTGCCCTCTTAACTTCTCCATCACTTTTATTTCTGACTCTACAAACTTTAGACCACGGTTTTCCATCTTTTCTACTCTAGCACCTCTTTCTCCAAGAACAGTGCCACATCTATTCTGCTCCTACCTCTTCTCTGTTAAATTCATTCTTCTTCTATTTCTTTCCATTCTTCCTTTTCTTCATGGTAACTGAATGACTGCAAAGTGACAGAGCTGCAGTGACACTCTCCATTCTGTATCTTTATTACTCTTTATGTTAATAGGGTTCATATATCAGAAAACAGAGAGATATTTCTTCATCCACAGCTATGGATAGATAAATAGGAAGGATGGTGCTTGTTGAACTGGAATAAAGCAGTCTTAACTGCTGAACACTATCTAGTCTTCCTCCCTATTCCCAGCCTGAGCAGCTGAACAGGAAGAAGGTAATCCACTTGCCCTCTTCATTTACAAAACAAAAAAGCAGTCAGTCAGAGGCAATTTCCTAAACCACTAAGACTGTCTTACTAAATTTGCAAATCTCTGTACTTTGAAGTCCTTAAGTATCAGCTATTTGAGTGTGTAGATCACCTGATTTGTTGCTAATAAGTGTCATTAAAAACAAAAATATTAATAAAGAGAGGGAATTAAACAATATATGTATTTTCCAAATGGTTTGACAACAATTAAAACATTTTCTTTATGGGAACATACAGTTTTGAATAGTGCTTGAGAATGTTTTTTCCTTTCATCTTTCAAAATTCACTTTCAGTTAAAAGGATTGTTTTCACTACCTTCTTCAAAACAATGCTAATATCTGCTTCTCCTTCAGAGTGATTAAAAGATAAGGAGCTTTAATCATTTCAGATTATCATATTGTGATATGACATTGGGTTATGAAAAGCATATCCAAAAACTATGTTGACATTCAGATGCAGAAGTTCTGATTTTCTTGGAATGTTTTGTAAAAACTGAACAAGTTTGCTTTTCTTCTAACTGACTAAATATTATGCTTGTATTAGCAGGAGTTTTTTATACATACTGATGCAATATAAATATTTTGGTTTCTTATTCTTCCATGGATAACATGTTCAGAGGGGATACAAATAAGATACCCAAGAAAAGTTTGAAGACTTTCAGAAAACAAAGTATCTCTAGAGCAGAAGCTTTGCCAGTTGAGGGTCAAATCTTTGTCAATATATAATAATTTTCATGACTTCAGCTTTTATGTGAGACATTGCAATTCTTCACTCTTTTCAGATATACCTGTTTAAAAACATCAAATATTTCTCACTTTGGGGAATTCGTGGGAGCCTTTAGAAAGTCAAGCTGAAGTTTATTCAGTAGATGAAAAAGAAGAAACGAGAAATTAAATGAGATATAAAGTGCCATCTTTAAAAATTTTTGATTTAATCAAGCTTAGTCTCTATCTTACTCAACATGGAGAATCTATTTTTTAAAACGGTTTTGTTAATTAGTACGTCTAAAGATCATAGAAGATCTCTCTTTAGACTTGTGGCTACAATATGTGATGTGATACAGATTCAGTATTACATGCAAATTCTGTTCTCTCCAAGAGTAGCATGACTTTTATAGCTTTGTCCTTCATAAGTATGTAAATGTTTTGGTTTGGGGTTTTTTGCTTGTTTTGTTCATTTTTGCAAAATGAGGCTGTTGCAAGTTAACTCATGGATTGGAAGAGTTATGTTCCCACATACCCTTACATTGAGAAACATCTCGAATAAGTTTGGCAGTACATCATGAGATATACAAGTTCCCTCATTTGATCTAGTTTCAGAATTGCCATTATGTATAGAAAGCATGTGTTGTTCTGTGTCCCTTTGTTAGTTGACAGAGTGGCTTACTACCCACTAAAATAATAAAAAGTCTGGTTTTGACCTCACTTTGTCTAGTACAAAAAAGAAACCAGAAAGCATACCTGTCTGTTCCTTTTTGCAGAGTGGAGTGAAAAATCTGTTATCCATGTCTGTAATATTTACTTAGAATATTTAAGCAGGAAAGAGTTCTGCAATCTAACACTGAAATTAATTCCCCTCAGATCTTCTAATGAAAATAATTACCAACGTAAAATAATACTTATTAAAAAATTATGCTAGGCTGTGCCCAGATGTGATTTGCACTATGAACCACAATTAGGCAGCAAGGTGAATTAACCTTGATGCAGTGAGAAAAGTTTATCATTTGATACCCACAAACACATCATGGCACTCCGGTATTAATTCTTTGTCCTGTGCACTAATTTCTGAAATTTAATTCTCAGTATTACATGATTTCTGGTTCTTTTCTCTTCCTGGTTCCTCTTTTATACTTTTCTTCATCTGATTTCTCTCTTAGTTCAGTCAATCCAGGCTCAGATCAGTTCCCTGTTCCTCCTCAGACATCCTTGGTTACCACTCACGTTTCATCTGTAGCTCCTGCCATCCACCTGGCTTGGTTTGCTCTATTCTGCATCACTCACTTTTACCCACATTTCCATAAGGTCATTTTTCACAGATGAATGAGATTCATTCTTTTTTTTCTCTGAGGAACAACTGAGGACTAGTTTCTCCAACAGAACTATTGCAGCTGCAGGACTATTTTCACCAAGTGAGTAAAAATATACAAGTTATCTTCTCACCTCCCTTTCAGTTATGTTTGTGTGTGAATCTTCTGAGAAAAAGTTTGTGTATATCTCTGGAAAAACAATGTGTTTAAAAGAACCTCTTCCAAACTACCTGTGAAATGCATTGACATTTTTCATATTCCATGACTCAGAACCAATAGAAAATAACTTTTTAAAAATTTTGTCACAGAAAACTGGTGGTGAGGAAGCAGATAATAAAAATACAGATATGCCATAATTATATCTCCACATACAGAAGGTTGTAGAAATACATCCCAGATATATAAATATGTACAATTCTAGCTCTGAAAAACCCCTCAGTTAGCAAGAATTCCTAATAAGGTTCTGTATTCTCTCACATAGTACTTACTAAATAGACCTTTCTGTTTCTTATAGGTCATCTATTAGTAAACTGCTGAGTGCCAAGGAAGTTTGTAATCATGCTCTGCAGAGATCAGTGATACATTATCACCACCCTGAGGAGATTTTTTTGGTTTGTTTTCAATCCATTTTAGTCCCTTGTTACATGGTGACCTTCAGGAGAAAGAAACATTTCTCTGCGGGAAAATTCATTACACATAAGATGAGGATTGTGTGTTGCTAGTAGGAGCTGAAGAAAACCAAGTTCCTAATATAGGTCTCAGTTGTCCAAAATTCCAGCAACTTACTTCTTTATTTTTCTTTAGCTGTGTGCTGCATGTCTGAGAGCTGCTGCCAATTGGTCTGTCTGTCCTTGGCAAATATTATTTCACATCCCACAGACTCAGCAAGAAAAGGTAAGTAACTTCAAACTTACTATTTATTGAAGCAGCAATTTATAGAGCCGTTGTAAATGTAATACCACATCTTATCTATGTGTATGTACACCTGATGACTTTTCCTTGTGCCTTCATCAAAACTCTCTAAATGTCTTATTAAAGTGTCCAGTTTGGAGATATTGTATATCTGCAGTTAGATCACAAGATTCAAGCAACACTGAGTGTTACTACTCTTACACATGCTGGAACTTTAATTTTTTGTAATGAAATTCTTATTTGATTAATATTTAATCACATTCTTACTGACTTTCTGCTAAATTAATAGTGGAGGATCTACAGTCCAGGAAGGAGCATAGAAACTTTTTCATAAGTCCCTTACAATGGGGTAGAAAGGAGCATTCAGTCCTCATAAATCAACTCAGCAAGTGACTGTTGTCCCACCTTCAGCAGCTCCCTCACTGACCACTGCTTCCTGAGTGCCTCCATTGCTTTTTTTTGCAGCTGGCAGCCCTACTGAAAACTGAGTAAGGAGCTTGACTGACTCTCCCTGAGTAGTAGGGAAAGCTGGCAACACATTGTTCTTCTTCCCTGACTTCTTCCTGACTGTTCTTCACTGAGAAGAGAAAAAAATGCTAGTAATAAGCAAACAGTTACTAGTCCTTGCTTCTTGATCCCAGGTCCAGCTGAGAGGGACCTGTAACATGTATCAGTTGATAGTGTTTTTGAGGGCTCATGGGCCAGTGGTTACTGGAAAGCTGCACATTCCACAAACCTTCCCTCCTTCTGCACCAGAAAAATGAGGGAAAAAGCAAATTTGGAGGATAATCCTTCTGCCTCTATGTGCCAGATGGCTCTCCAGGAAGGACCTGTGACTGGCTTCTACTGTCATTATTCACTGTTTATTGAGTATGGCACTTTGCCTTTCTTGGGATAAAATGAATTGAGTATCATTCCCTGACACAAGTGCACATTTCACTTTGCTATGTTATCTACCATGGCAGCACTGTTGTCTGGCTAAAATAAGGCATCTTAGGATCTAATTTTACACTTCTCAATACCCAGATGGGCACTGTAGATTAACATATCTAAATCCATATAGTATAGCGTTATGACACAATCTCACTGTTCAAAGTCCTGTAATAATCTCATTATCTGCAGTGATTTCGTTTGACCAGTCCCTGTAAAAATGTATCCTTTGAGATACTTGTCCTGTTTTCTGTTGGCTGTTCACACAGGAGAAATCCATCACATTATTTTAAGGTCACATCATATCACATCATATCATATTTCTTCCTGTCAAATTCATTTAAAGACAATTTGCATTTGATTCCTATATATTTTAAACCATTCTTCCTGCAGTTTCTTTGCTGCTGCTTATAGGCATCCTTGAGAACACAAACTCCATTAAAATATATATTGAAAATACCATCTTCATTTCCTGTAATCCACAAATTTCACTGTAACTTCTGAAGTGAGATATCCAGTGACTGAGGGGTACTAAGCACACAATCTGTAAATAGTTGTCTTCACAAAATAACCACCAGTGCAGGATACTACAGTGTGATCCTCAGTATCAGCAGTTTCTATGAATTTTACCTTAGGTAATGCTTACCTTTGACATGATGTGATGAAATTTGGATGCATGAAAATGTTATGTCATTTACTTCCTCAGATATGTGAAATAAGTCCCCACTAAGTGGAAGGCAGTATCATACAAGGCTAACTGTGCCAGTCCCCTATTAGTTTGCACTGATAGGAGAATCAGGAAATTTTAAAGGCTTAGAAAAGTTTTTATGGTTTTTTTTGGTACCAAGTAATTAGCTGCATCTAAAGAAGAATTAAGAACAATGACCTTTCTGGGTTTGAGAAATCTTGCTGTGGAACAAGAATGACAGACTAATTTAGTTTGTCCTTGATTAAAGATCAATATAGAAAAGAAATTAATGACAATAGTGACTAACATCAATAATATAAGCTGCAGAGGAACAGGGGAACCTTGGTCCAAGATGACACTTCCCACCAAGACATACACCATGTTAAACTAAAGCTCTGAAAAGTTCTGAAAGCCATAGAGATTGATGCATTTCAAGGATGTCATGTAAATACTCCTTCAATGGAACCTTTTAACACCAAAAGCAGCAAGGAAAATGTGAGATGAAAAATGCTTTCACACAGCCATACAGCACAGAATGGAAAAAATCTGGGGCCAAACTTGACTGTTGTGACAGAAAAATAATACAATTTATCTGTACCTCTTGGGAAAGTATGTGATGAAATAGGGCTAAAAGAAATAACATGAAATAAGTGAGAGTTTTGAGTTAGATATAAGAAAAAGAATGACATCAGACACCAGAAGTTGAAAGAAGAGAAAGTGGTCTCTAGAAATGCAATATTTTTAAAATAAAATGTAAATTTCACTATATTTTTTGTGCCATATGTATGCCATATAACTCTGCTTTCTAGTCTAAGCAAACACAGGCCAGGTCTGTGTCTGACTTTTCCCTTTTGTTCAAATCTAGATTCTTGGGAAAGGGACTATTCTGTAGCATCTGGACAACCTATAGGCCCTGATAAAAGACAGTAGAGGAAGAATTTTTGTGCTTTCAGTACTTGAGGGTCTTCATGTAGGAGGAAAAAGAAAAATATGTAAACTCTTTCATTTCTCATTTATGTAAATAGACATTTCAGAAATGGCTACAACTGGATGAAAATGTTTTCCTGTTCTTTGTGGGGAAGAAGTGGAAAGTCAAGTTGGGAATATGAAGAAATTTAAAAAATCTGTCAAGCTTCAATTGAAAAAAATGCAATGAACCTAATTTATTACATGCTTACTTCACATTTGAATTGCTGTGATACTAATGCATATTCTCCTTAATTACCAATGCATCTCAGACCTACAGTTTGCTTGGTTTATGGCAAAATTCTTTCTCTGATCTGGACTTTGTGACTGGACCACATCTATGTCATCCCTGAGTGATCTGGGGTTCTTTACCACAGTAAAAAAAAGTGTTTGGATGGGCTAAGAAAGAGCAAGAAAACATAACTTTCTTAAACCAGAACTTTTAGAAAACAGATTGAGGACATTGGTGGCCACAGTGGAACACCAAACAAAAATGGTTTGAATTGAAACTTCATCCCAAAGCGAAATGCTATTTATTATGCTACAGCTCAAACAAGATGTTTAGACATTTCCAAAACCCTTCCTTATTTTTATTTTGCATTAATGAAAGGTTAATATCTTGCTTTTCAGGCTAATTTGAGATGCTGAGAAGCATCTTAACATAATAAATACATAACATAATTTCTATTTGGGATGAAAATCCCACTTTTTACCAGCCATTAATGGCTTCTGAAAGGATTCAGACTGATAAGGTTTGTGATGTCAAACAGCTGTAGATGAAAATATGAGAAATAGTTGACAATCATAGCATAACACAAATATGAAACTACAAATCTGAGACAAGCACATAATTACCATGGTATTATATCATATGATTTTTACGTGATATTAAATACCCTTAAACTGTCATACTCTTAGCAAAGTCAAAATAGGAACATACTAATCTGCAGATTTATATTTAAGACAGTAAACAACACAATATTTAGTTAGCATGGACAAACTTCTGAAGCTTTTCTTTTGTTTAATGTGAAATTATCTGAAAAGAAGGTAATTATTGAGTTCACCCAGCAATTTAAGGTGAACAATTCACAGAAATGACACAACTGTAACCCCTTTTCTTGTGTTTGAATTATCTCAGAGCAAGCTGTGGAATTTCAAAGGGTACCTGTAATTAAACATATTTGATGAACAATTCTAAATCTGCAGTTTATTTGAAAAAGCCTTATATACAAATTCAATATCCAAAATTCAAGCTGCTTGATTAGGTCATTAGGCACATATGTTTCTATCTCAGAAGCTTGATTCTTCATATCAAGAATCTGATATGAATCATTCATAATTTGCTTTTTGCAAATACTCTTCAATGTTATGCTCAGAATTCATTATTGTTAACACCTCTCTTCAGCAGAATAGTTACAGAAAGCAAATGATACCCAGCTCAAATGACTAAAATGTCTATGTACTATTCAAGTGAAAGGAAACCTTGTTGTTAAATGGAATTTAACAGCATAAAAGAACAAGCTGTATTTACTTACTCAGCTGTTGAAGGAAAGATGATATTAACATACCTGCAATATATGTAAATCCCTTAAATATATATCTCATACTGCTACTCCTACATATTTTTTCTAACAACACTCACTGTTTATATTTTAAATATAAAATGAAAGTATATTTATTTGTGGAGGCTGGATGTATTAGATTTATCTGAATTATTTTCTGATTTGGAAGATAACATTTTTCAGCTGCTAAGCTAAACAATATGGGAAGATTCTTACCTAAGCTTTCTTTCAATGCTACACAAAATACTAATAAAACAATTAAACCAGTGTTACAGTGGGAGCTGCAGTGCATACAGGTAATAAATACATGGAGCTTATTCTTTTACTTCTTCATTGTCTTAGTTTCTTTCTCATTACTGGCAGGCTTACAGAACTACAAAAGCCATGGAAACTCAACGCTAACTTAGTGTAAGCTCTGTTACTGTGGTATTTTTGTACTGTGTATCAAGGCATTAGATAATGAAATGGAGATGAGGAAGGAAACACACCTCTGAAAGACTTGCTACACAAAAGGATGAACACATAGTTGTTTGCACAAAGCATTAGAAAATACTGTGATATTTTATTATTAAAAATGCTGCTGAAAAGTTTATACATATGTGTCCAGCCATATATATCTTCTATCATTACTTAAGGCAAAAACGAAAAAATTGCAAAACAATAACAGAAGAAACCATTAAACCCTGTGTGCCTCTTAAGGTCAGGAATATAAGCCTGGGAAAGTACTTTTCTTTTTTACAGTTTTCAAAGTATATTTTGATATCATTATTATATAATTCTATGAAGACCCTATAAATCTGTTCCCTCTATAAATCATACATCAGTCCAGATGTATCAAATTATTAAATCAGCTTGATTGTAATTACTTTTAAAAGCTAAAATCATTCACTTACAGGAACTCTTTTTTTACCCAAATGTCACAAGCCTGACACAGTACTGTACATATTGCTAGCAGAAGACAATTGGAAGTACTAAACAAATACTGTAATTCACATTACAAACATATCCAACTGATTATGATGCCAAGCATCGTTATCTTTTTTTCCTTTTTTTCTTTTTTTTTTCCTTTTTTTTTTAACCTTTTTTTGAAAGAGTTATGAACTGCTGCATCTCAGCTGAGTCATTACATAGGTGGTGGAAACGGTCTGGCATACAGTTAGTATTAACCAATTTTATGTGATGGATCAGTAAAAAAAAATAAAAATCAGTTTTCAATTTGCTACTAGCTATATTTTGGGTTTGTTGCGTCATCACATTCTAACCTGAGTATCCAGGTCAGGTTTACAGTACATTTATTACAGATAAAGGATTATATTAGCCACATGTTGCTTTTTTACCATGTCGTTAACTTTCTTTCCCTCAGAATCTGTTTTACCACCTACTACAACAAGGAGTTGTGCAGATTAATAGATCTCAGTGAATCATCCTGTCTTTGATTTTATTTGTAGGGTGACTATTCCAGGACATTTTATTAGAAAAAAAAGCACATAGAAAGTAAGAAGAGATACAAGGCATCTTGTGTTAGATACTGATGGGGCACATGATATTGATGCAGCTTAGTTGTGAATTAATAATAGAAAATACATCTGGGATAATCACGTTCAAGTGCAGACCAATTTGTTCAAATATCTTTGGTTACTATCTCTTAATGATGGAGTAAATTTCAAAGACAGAATATAAAGCAATCTTCATCTGAGAGAACTTATTCCTGGCTTTTCACACTCAAATCAGCTGTTTGAATCAAACAAATCCTCTGTTTGATAGCTCTGCTTGACCCCTGGTTTCCTCTTGAAGCAGTGGTACAAGGGAATAATCAGTTAAGAATGTTGCTGCCCTGAGAGTGATGCTCTCTGGGATTTTTGGTTTTATCCAGATGCAGACCAGCCGATGACATCTCTGCTTCCCTTTCCACAATGCTCACTGACTGTGGGACTGCTGTGTAATACATCAGCAAAAAAAAGCATTTTCTGACAGATATGCTTCAAGCACATAACAGGATACTGGGCAGAGAAGTTATTTACCCACTGATCATTTCTGAACACTTTAAAAAACAGCCAGCCAACTAACCCACCATTTCCCCACTTTCAAATTGTGGGGTTTTGTTTAGCAAAGCTAAGAAGGTGCTTCCTCAGCTGAGATTCCACTGCAACTGCTGGTGAATAGAGAGCTAGTTTTCCTCAGAAAATGCTGACCAAAACACAGGCTTTCTTTTCTTTTGTCAGGGCACAAAACTCTTCCTAATATATCACATTAACCAAGAACTATAAACTGGACTCTGAATATATATTGTTGGATCTTTCTTGGTTCAGTTCAACAAGCTTAAAATAGTAATTATTTTCTTTTGTGTTTTTTTTTGTTCTCCATTTTCCAATCCATTGCTATGTTGCAATTTAACAAAGGCTAACACAAAATTAAATTATAGAAAAAAAAGTTTCAGAAAAGAACAACAATCTCCTATGAATACTTTAACATGCACTAGTGTAACCTGTAAGAGAAAATATGCAGGTCACACAGACAACTGTATCCTCTGCATGACACCATGGCCTCATATAAATGAAACATGTTAGAAAAAGCTCATGTTTTTTTTTTACCACTAGTAATTAAGAAGAAATTCCTCCTTCGGCCTTGGAGGAAACAGAGGTGATATGACTAATGTATATACATATAGGTCACAACCGAATGCACAATCTTTCTAAAAGCTCTTTTCAAACTGAAAACATCAATAAAAGCTTCTTTTTTTCTTTTTTTTTTCTTTTTTGTTGTTGTTGTTTTGTTTTTAAACTGGCAGCTATGTACATTTTTACAAAGTTTCTTTAAATATAGTTCAGGCTGGCAAGTCATCTCTTTGCACAGAACTATACGTATTTTACTGCATAGTCAGTCCTCCTCTTTTTTTTTCATTTTTGTTTTTAATAATAAAATTCTATTTCCCCCATCTGGATTACAGCTTCATATGCTGAGTTAAAGCCCGTGGTGATGTCTTTGCTTTAACAAGGGCCATTCATGGTATGGCACATAAAGAATTATTTTTATTATTTTATTTATTAAAAACAAAACAAAACAAAACAAAACACCTGTACAGTCACTGGCTCTGTGTTCCAGAAGACTCTGCTTTGCTCATTACACTCAAAACACCATTTTAAGTGACTTCTTCTGGCCTCAACTTTCAAAGTGGCTGAGATCTTAAAGCAGTATCATTAACAGCAATGTACACTTTTCACATTTCATAGGGTTTGTAGTTGATCTTTAACATCAGAGAGTTTCTGTGGGAAGGATCAATAAGAAAATAATGACTGTCCTTCTCTTTTACTTGTTTTTAATTTAGATTTTGACAAGGCGTTCAATGGATGGTATTAGAACTTTTTCTTCTTTTTTTCCTTATTTTGTTGTTTTATTTTTGTTGTTTGTTTTTTTTTCTTTCTTCCAAGTGGCTCATGAGTGTGGAGGGGGAAGGGCTGAGCTATACCCTAGTGGTCGAATGTCCATGAGGCAAATTTGTACTGTTTTGTCCTCCACTGAAGGTGTTGAAAGTATGCAAAGGCTGCATTCCTGTTAATGTGTTTGGAATCATCGTTATGGTGTTGGGTGTCATTAGCGGGATGTCATCTGGGGACCTCCTCAAAGTAAGTGTATAGTCAGGTGGACAGGTTAGTCTCAGTGTGTCATGGGCCTGCAGCGATTCACACTCATGGTCATGTTCTAGCTGCTTCATCTGCAATGACATAATCTCTTCATTTTGTATGTGGGCGATATCATTGGTTGTGTTCCTCTGGGGGCTAGGGCGCCTGTGAGTCTCGTGACGCCGCTTGTCCTTCTTGTAATATAATGCAGCAAAAGCTAAAATATTGAGGAACAGCAAGGATGCCCCCACTGCAATGGTGACGCTCAACTCTGTGGAGTAATCTCTCTTGTTTTCTATCAGAACTGTCGTATCCTCTGGAGCTGTTTTATGGGTGTCTTTTGAATGCTTGGGGTTGTTGGCAGGTGTCATCGCTGGGCGTTTGGTGGCTGGCCACAATTTACCAGGAGAACGTCGTGTCACGTAAGGAAATGATGTCATGTCAGGAGGCGGGACCTTAGTTGTTGTAGAAACATACTGAAATATTTCATTCAGATTGTGAAGATGTGGTACAAGCTCCAACCAGAAGGCAACTTTTGTTGCTCGGTAGTGATCACGAACTCGGGGTTTCAGGCCAATATGCAGATAAAGCTGGTCTTTGGGATTGTATTTGGACCAGGCCACTTCTTCAAAGCGGTTGGGTTTTGTGTGGATGAACTTTGTGTCCTGTGGGACAGGCTGGTTTGGATCTCTACAAAAATAAAAATAGGCAATATTATAGTCATTAAAAAAACCCAACAAACAAAAAGGCAAAAAGAAACCCAAGTCCCTTCATCTTTTAGTTAATGGTTTATCCAATAATTAAAATAACCTAAACCCCAAATCCCAAACTTAACAACAGACATTAATAAATAAAAGAAAATATACTTCCTGTACAGTGACAGACACTACAGTTCCGTTTTACATTAAAATGGAGAAAGGGCTTTCTTCAGCTCCCAAAAGCTCATATGAAGTTGTGGGATTCAGAATCAGTTTCCCAAGCTGTCTTAGAGAGACAAGAACTACCTGTCCCTATAGAAAAGCTATAGGCTCAGCTCTTCCCAAGGTTTGACACTAACTTTCTCACTTAAGGTGAGAAGATTGCTTCCATTGGTGTAAATGGCAAGTATAGGTATCTAATCCCTAAGGCAGTGTTGGAAGTTGAAGTGGCCATGAGAATTTATGCTAGCTGTGCATAGTGCATAAAAACTTCAGAACATGAAGTAGCAGCACTAATATAAGTAACAGGGAACTGTTTCTCATTGTGCTCATGTACTGAACTATTAGTCCCCCTTCACTCAAATATCTACTTTAGGGAAAGCCTTTGAAGTATCTGCATGTCAGAAATCTTTACATTATTTGCATTATCAGATTACTATTTGAAAGTTCTGTTTGCTTATTGCTACTGAATAACTGTTTAATGGCGATAGGACAGTACGCCTTAATTCTGTCTCAGTTTCTAATGATGAAAAATATACTAGCTGATATCTACAAGTTTAATACTATATAAGTAGTGGTAGCAGAGATGTGTAGTACACTACTGAGAAAAAATTTCAAATTTGGGAAATCAGATATTTAATTGGAATTATGTTTTTTTCCATCCTTTCTTTTTTACTTTCTTCTTAAAGGTCCAGAATAAAAAAAAAGGCAAAAAAAAAAGCACTTGTAGTTAATCTTTATGCAACCTTATAATTTCGGTAAACTTTACATAAATAAGTTCCTCTTGGCACCAAAAAAAGTACAGAAATTTAAAATTACTAATACTGATTTTAATATTCTGCTGTGCATGAGTTTGAATCTTTTAAATGCAGCAAAAAGTATTTTCTGGGACTTTGTCATATATTTTCTTTCAACGTTCCTCTTTTCTTCATATGGGCGAGGGGGTAAGAGAATACCTATGTGGCATTTCTTCATGTTTTCACTGATTTTCCATATTAACACAATGTTAAGAGTGGTACAGCCATTCCTGCCTAAAGCACTGGTAAAGAAGCATATAAAGAATAAGAATATCATATAAAGAATAAGAATATAATAAATAAGCATCCTTATTAAGTTAGGGTTTTGTTTCAGAATAAATGATAACAAAATAATTCAGCAATATTTATTTGATTTAGAAAGAAAACAAAGCTATATCTGCTAGTTCTTCACCTTTCCCATCACCAACAGAAGTAGAGCTGGATGAATGGGAGTCAAAATAGAGTATTATGACTCCTCAAAAGAGGGTGATTTTTAGAAACCAGAGATGCCTCTAAGGAGAGTATGACTTTGTATCTACTTTGAAACTTCAAATCCATCTTCACAAGAGCGCAGCTGGCAGAGTATCTGTGAGGGACTGGTACCCGTCCCCCTTATGTCATTCACTCTCCCCCTGTTGATGTATGTGCATAGGATGTAGCATGATCCTAACAGAACATTTGAGCATATAAAATTACCATTACAGTTAGGATAGTCTGGGTGCAGACTGAAGCTTTAAGAGCACCTCTTAGTGAAGATCTTTCAAATAATTTTGCACATAGTGAATCAAAAGCTGTATTTCCATGCCATTTTTGTATCCCACATGAGTTTCTCACACCCACTCTGTAACAAATTGCTTTCCTATTTCTAAGGCATGTTAGAAACATAGTTTTTAAAAGGCCAAAACATCTGTTAATGCATATTGTGGTTTAACTTCAGCCAGCAACTAAGCAACAGGCAGCCACCCAGTCAGTTGTCCCCCCCAGCGGGGTTGGGAAGAGAACTGGGAAAAAAAAAGAGTAAAATTGGTGGGTTGAGGTAAGAACAGTTTAAAAGCTAAACTAAGCAATTATAATAATAAGAAGAATAATTTTAATGAAAAGAAATATAACAAAAAGAGGGAAAAATAAAACCAAACAAGAAAAGACAAGTGATGCCCAATGCAATTCCTCACCATCTGCTGACTGAGGCCCAAGCACTGATCCACCCCCATGGCCAACTACTCCCCAGTTTATAGACTGAGACTGATGTTCTATTGTAGGGACTATTCCTTGGGTTAGTTTGGGCCAGCTGTCCTGGCAATGCACCCTCCCATCTTCCTGTGCACCTCCTCACTGGCAGATCATAGGAAACTGAAAAATCCTAAATTTAGGATAAGGGCTACTTAGCAACAACTAAAACATCAGTGTGTTATCCTCATACTAAATCCAAAACACAGAACTGTACCAGCTACTAGGAAGAAAATTAATTGTATTCCAGCTAAAACTGGGGCAATGAAAAAACAATAAAAAAACCCAAACCCACAAACAAACACCAAAAAACAATAAAAACCCCAAACAGACAAACAAACAAAATAAACCAAACCCCAAAACCTCCCACATAGCAAGGCAGAAAATGGAGGATTAGCAAAATGCAGCTTCCAGGTGTTAATTTCAAGCATGATCCCCTTGCTGTTAAACACTTAATTGTCACCTCCTTTTTGCTAGCCTCAGAACTGACTTCAAAGAAAAATACAATAAAAGCACTGTGCCTTATGTTGTGCCTTTGACATCTGGTGATTTTACAAGACTGACCTGCCCTCCAAAACTCAGCATTGACAGGAGGACCATTAAACAATGTGTGATTTTTAGCAGTGGGTGGCATGCCAGTTAAAAGCCCTGCACAGCCCATCAGGATGATGCACCACCTGAGCCATAATTATACAATAAGTACCTGTAGGCAGCCTCTGTGGGAGAGTCATCAAGACTGGAAAAGTCTCAGAGACATTAAAATTAATTAAATAAATATACAGTTTTAATGCTCAAGGCTCACCTACAGGGAAACATGGAATAATAAAATCTTTAACAGATTTTTCATCTGTGTTGCTGTGGGTGCCAACACTAAGGAAAACAAGTTCTATCAGAATAAGGATGGGAAACCATCAGTTTTTAGAAGGGTATAAGAAAACCCACAAAACAAAGACCCCAACAATGCAATCTTGAACCACATCAATCTTTTTGAGAGTTGAAGGACCTGAGTGGGCACTTTTATTCCATATTGCATATGAGAAGGTAGAGAGGAGAACAGCCACCCCAGTTGTCCCACGCTGCTCTAGGCGTGAGGTGCTACAACCTTCTCATTTCCATTGGAGGCATCAGAAATGCAGAGCAAATGTAATCTTAAAATATTATACTCCTCCAGGTATTCCCTTGTACTATCTAGAACAAACAATCATTGTTCATATAAAAAAGGACAAAACCAGCAAGGCAATATTTCTTGTGTTGCTCTTTTCCTTTCCTTGTGAAAACTGAAAGTTTACAGCTAGAGGTTATTTTTAATGACACATCTTTCAGGCTGTCTATAAAGGGGCAGGTTTGTAACAGAAGATATTTCCCATTCCTGTCTTATCAGCAAAGTTTCAGAAATGACTAATGGCTCTCCCAAAGCACCTGTTGTGCCTTAGTTGTGGTATGACAATGGGTTCATAACAAAAGGACTGGGTGATGGCATGTGTCACTTGCTGAAATTAGCTTTCAAGTAGAAACAGCTGGAAAGTGCTTGCAATTATGAGTAATGGTGGCAGCTGGGACTGTGGGAAGATTCTACCAGCCTCCAAAAATTGCTATTATTACTATTGCTTCAATATTCTATAGGGAATAGTCATAAAATAATTGTAAATTATAGTGACTGTGGAGATCTTGCATCTCCATAATAATTCCACTGATGTATATTTGTGAGGATCTGAAGTCCTCTATGTATATGTTGCACTCTATCTATAAATATACAGACAGACTGATGGTATAACCATCTTCCTGAGTGTGCAATACAGCCAGCATGTGGCTTTCTCTGTCCATAAACCAAGCTTTCATTGTGAAGTTTGTCCATCCCATTACTGCTGACTTCTTCTTGTCAAATACATCTAAATATTTCACAGTTCATTTGCTACTGTTGCAGTACTGTGGGATTTCTCCATGTAAAAGTACCAGTTTGTCTAAAATGGAGAGCAAGGGAAGCTTTCTTTGTCTTGTACATGGACCTGAAGCATTTGATTGGTTTTTTACTCAATTCATGTTTGAGTTTTTTGTTAAGACTGCAAAATCTCTCTCCCTTGAACATCATTTGGATTCATTAAGGCTGCAAGAGCTGCTAAAGCCTCTGAGTGTTTCACACCATGCATCTCTGAATTTTTCTTATGTAGCTGCCCACCATTCACTGCAGTGCAGGAAAGCTGCAGTTTCCAGAGCCCAATCCTGCCATTAAGCATTCATTGGAAAGATTTACAGCCCCTTTGTGCTACAACTATCTTTGTTTTAATTCAGTACCAAAGACTCAAGGTTAACAAAAAAGCCCTTGCTGTTCAAGTAAAACACTGCAATAGTCTTTACAGGCTTTAAAGGAATGCTATGGGAAGTAGACAGAAATTAATAATAGCAATCACAGACTAAGTTGCTTTCAGGGTTCTTTCCTTGATGTTTACAATGTATTTCAGCAAAACATTGAGGTCTTTGTTTTGTTTCATAAGCAGAATTAGTTTAAATGTTTAACCTTGTCAAAGCAAAATATATATGGGTCCCTTCTTTGTTCCTGTCAAGTACTTGTTATTGCCATTATAGCCTTCAGAGGGAAAAATCTTTCCAGTGTCTGCCTTTCTGTTCCAATTCCTCCCTGAGTTCCCATCCCTGTGAAGGTCGCTTAAAAACAACAACAAATAAAAACAAACCAAAAAAAGAATTTCCTTTATTTTGTAGCACATAAGTGCTATCTGCCTGACAGTTCCTTCTTCAAGCAGCAGACACGTTGCCTCTTATTTTTCAACATCTTAGTGAGCTGCCTTTTCTCCGAGACACTCTTTGTCTTAATAATTGCCCTATTTTTTGAATTAAAAATACAGTGCATTATTATTCTCACTGAGCTACTGAAAGAAAATAGTTTGAGGGAACACACTAATTAAAAATCTATTAAATATGAATAAGCCCCAGCTACCTTCTGTCACACAAATAGTGATATAATACTACTGCAAGATCAGAGTTGGAAGCCACTGAAATGGGGTATTGACTGTTCTAGAAGTATGCTATCAACAGAAAGGAAAGTTGGGGGTTAAACTTACCCAGTTTTGGCAAAGTTAGTCCAATACGTCATAACTACTGCACTGAGCATGACATCATTCTTGGAGAAGTTACAGTTGAACAGTTCTGTGGGGCCAATCATAGGAATCCCAAACACATAAGGGACTTCATCACCATGAGCTGAATCAGCCCAGCTGGGTTTCATTTCACTTTGGCAATGGTGGTAAAATGCATAGAAATATGTTGGAGATCCATACTGGGCATGCAGGTCAGCAGTGGCAACAGCTGGAGCAACCCACTGGTGGTCTGTAAAAAGAGCGACCAGGGTCTTCCGTCTTGTTTCAGGGTTTTCTTTGTCTGCCCAGTCAGTGTACATGAATTTAATGGTCTCTCTTAGTGTGTCTTTCCCTTCTGGATAACCATATAGATTATCCACAAAATTGGAGACAGAAAAGTCAAAATCATTGGGGGAAACACCATCTTCATTGTCTACAATACCGTCCACAAATTTTAAACCTTCCCCTTGATTCACACCCAGCATTATATCATAGTTAAGGAATTCCCCTTGTTCCATGAGAATCTGAGGGTCATCTGGAATCACATCTCCATCTATCACAGGCCCAAAGGCAATGTGGTACGTGGCTGGAGTGATGGTCTGTTGAATGAGTTCTTTGTAATTCTTATTCCGAAGACATTCAACCAAATCAGTGGTATCCAGCATGTCGCAGCCCACTTTATCTGCCAATATCCGAGTGTACTTGGCAGGCTGATAGTTCACTGCCCAGCTGGACAGGGCTGTTCCACTCTGTATGATTGCCTTTTGGAACAAACCTGCAGGTGCAAATTGTTTAAATGCAAATCTAATTATGTATTTCGATAAATAAATAAAAAAATAAAAAGTAGGTTTCATTAAGCAAAGAAAGCCTTGGTTATACAATAACTAAAATATGTATTAACCTAAATTTCAATTCATTTCCATACATTCTTACTGTTCCCTTTTCAGAGTATCTCTAATAGGCTACTAATTAAAGTCTCTCTTGTTCTTGCTGGTTATACACATAAAGCAAGAAGGTTTCAGGTTTCTGTTTCAAGAACAAAGCTCAGGCATGTACTGCAGTGTTCTTGCATCTCTATTGGATGTTTCCTGGCTTTAGCACAGTGGCAGTCTTATAAAAATTTATTTAAAGGAATGGTAACTACACGCAATCATATCCTCTTTGCCATGTAAATGACTCTCATAAATGTGCTCTTCAGTAGTTTAAAGGTCAAATGAAAATCACACACTCTCATTTACTTCATAGAAGCAGTGCATCATATAATTTGAAAAAATCTGGTCTGTTAAATTTAATATGATTGAATCTTCTACTCTGACATCATTCTTTCTCCACCATCTCAATTATTTTTTTTTAAATTATTAGTATTTTGTGTGTGTGTAAGCACTGTATGTGTGTTGAACTAAAATATATTCACATTTTTCAGAAGAGAATAAAATGAGATTCAGTAGTTCTTTCTGGTTGTTTTATATGCACTAATATAAACAGAGACAAAAGACACAGTCTGAAAGAGCTTCGTGTCGGAGTACCACAAAGCAACTGGAGCTTACTGGTGAATCTGCCCCATCTGTTTTTTTTTCCTGGTAAGGTCAGTAAAATGGCCTATTTTGTACTTAAATTAAAATGTCTGGGCCTTTTCTGCACTTGATTTCTATTGTCAAGCTTTCAAAATGCCAAAGACAGCAACAGTCACAAAAACATTCAAAGACTTGAAGCATTTATGGGAAAAATTGGCTGTGGTTGATATACTTTTGTGATGATTACTTATTGCACATGCTACAAAATTTCAATGAGGTGATTAGTTAAGTTTTTCATGCTTCCACCTGTTTGATTTTGGCATGGCTTACTCCACAGGTATTCACTGCACCCTATTTGTATCAATCAACTGATCTGTCAGGCATAACCTTATATATTTCAAAATAAGGAGTGTTTACCACCTGCCGTTCTACAGGTGCCTGCTAGGGCTTAACCTTCTCTTTGCCTTCTCCATCTTAGATTTCTATCTGTTTAAATGTGATAGAAGTAGTATGGACTTTTAAATGCAGTAGATACTTTTGTCTTGTCTCCTTTTATACATTCTTTGTAGATTTGGTCTTATTACCAAGAATATTTAAGTTTTGGTACTGGTGCTGTACATTGTTGGGGTGATGTTTTGGAGGGCAAAAAGAACTCTGTGTGGGAACGTACAGTACTAATAGGGAGTTAAATATATTTTTTAATAAGGTTAAATTATTATAAGGAAAGCATCCAAATATATGGTGGAAGTGCAGACAAGAGTTTGTAAAAAAAATGGAGAAGGTCATTGCCCTTTTCCACTTTAATTAGGACAAATTCTTTGGTAGGAGAGCCAGTGAAGACTGTTGATAAGGCTAGAAAAAGAAGACTGCCCATGGCATTTCTTGCATTAAATTTCTGCTATGATAGCATTTAAATATTCATAGAAAATATTTATGTTGACTAACACAAACCCAGAACACTAGCTAGTAGTTATTTCACAAAAATAACAGACCTCATGGAATTCGAATTCAGCCTACTTCCTATGGCCATATTCATTACACTATAGCGGTCTTAGTTTTTTTGGTTTTGGTTTTGGTTTTAAAGTGTTACCTTCTGAATAGTGAGAGAGTGTCAGGAGACTGACACAGGAAGCTCCTGCCCCAGATCCAAAAATAGTAACTCTTTTTGGGTCTCCTCCAAAAGATCCAATATTTTCTTCAATCCAACGTAAAGCTTGGATTTGGTCAAGCAATCCATAATTGCCTTTTGCAGCTTGGTCTCCAGTACTTAAAAAACCTAGAAGGCAAAAAAGATATAATTTTAGTTCACCAGAGACAGATTTAGCTATAGGGTATCCACATATTCACAACACATCTTCTCATCTTTTCATCTTCTGGGCTTTTCTTAAAATTCTTTTTGTTTAAAGGTCATGGTCCTAGTTAAATGTCTCCCGTGCAGGCAGTGGAACTCATTCAGATATGCTGTTTGGCTTTGGTTTGTTTTTCACTATGGCATAGGTTATGTTTGTGAAAAATCGCTACATCCTCTTTGAAATAATTCTATATCAATGCAACAATTCAGAGTGAAGATCTTAAACATTTGATTACTGTATGTGAGTAAGGTACAAAACCTTAGGAAGCCATTTTTGTGCAAAGAAGAGAGACATCCAGTCTTCCACTGAGAACAAGGTTCCCTAATACGTTAATTTAAAAGCTTCTTACCATGGACCAAAACTGTCCTGAGCTGCATAGCTCTTTAAATCATTGTACTTGTGATATGGATAGACATACTCAGAAGAAGATCAAGAAAACAGTAAAAGAAATAAGAAAGAGCCTGGGGAAAAAAAATTACACTTCAATTTCACAGAGGATGTATATTAGGAAGATAGCAGGTAAATCCTCAGCAGTTCAGCCTCTGGTACGGAGATTTTATCTGAACAAATCAGGTTTTGCCTCTTTTCTTGGAAGCTGCAGGGAAAGCTGCGCTGCTATTTCTTGTTCCTGTACTGTGGTTATCAGATTTTAGAAGCAAAGCATGACATGTTTGCTGCTTGTCTTGCAACCGAGAACAAAATGACCGAAAGATTGGGCCTGAGATTAATTTTGTTCTTCTGAAACCAGCTAAGGTGAAACATAGCAGTAATCCGCACTGCCTATCATTCACAGTTAAGATCTTGTGCTACATCCAAATTACCACATCAAGCCATGTACTCACACTCCTCATTTTAACTCCCACAGACCTTTTCCTGTCAGACAGCTGGAAATCAGAAGTCTATTAGAAATATCTTACAGCATATGGAAGTTTTCAGATGGATATAACTGATTTAGGCACCACTGACAGCTGCTTATCAAGACAAAACAAGGAAATCACTTGTCTGGTGTTCCCAAGCTAATTATCAGTTCAGACAAATTTGCCAGAAGAGGGCCCCAGAAGTCTGGAATTTTGAGACACCTTAAACCTGCTGTGACAAGATCTTCATACTCCTAGGAAGGACTGCAAGGGATGTCTGAGTCCCTAGGGGAGAAAAAAAGCCTTGTAGCATATTTCATCTGCTTTGCAAAGGGAAAAAAGAACTGGTTGTAGTTATTTTGTCAGTTATAGAAGAATGAAAATTCACAAGGTGAAGGGATTCACAACATGGATGAAGTGGAAAAGAAGGAAAGAAGAGAAAATAACAAAACATTGTATATATTGGTTATTAGCATCTGTTGGACTTTCCCCATGATGAAAAAATGTTTTCTAGAGTAAAATTCCTATAATAAGGCGCAAAATCCAGTGTCAAGGTTTAAAAGCAAGATCTAAGAACTAAACTCTATATATGGAATGCTACATGTCCTATGCTATGGTGGCACACATTTCTTCATGTAAAGTTAGGAATGAATTATAAATAGTAAACGCATTACCTTGCTTCCTAAAGAATATTTTTCATATTTAATTAGTAATTATTAATAGGTATTTACTGTGTCTGATGAATCCTTGTATCTTTCACAAAACAGTTGCTTCAATTGCAGTAATACAAATCATCTTTATTGCTAAATAGCGTTAAATATGGTTTTCTCATTACAAAGTCTCTAATAATGGCAAACACAGTAGTCAGAATAACAGTAACTTCTTTTTCTCTTCCATACCAATGGGAAAAAATACAAACAAACTATTAATTCATAATTGCCTCAATTTTTTTAACAGATGTGCTTTTCCCCTTTTTTTTCACATGACTTTATTATCTTCTTAAGATTATCAAAGAACAAATAACTTGCTGGCTTTGTTGATGCAGCTCACTGCAATATTCTATAATATTCTATAATTAAGCCTTTATTCAATCAGAACTGTGACCTCCCTGGGAGAAAGTGAGTGTTATAACCTTTAAAACAGCATGGTAATTAATATTCAGAGCCTAAATACATTTTAGCAGCATCAAGCTAAAACTGGTTGATCTTTGCTATTTTGTTTTCTTTCCAAATGTACTAACAGATGACTGAATAAAACTGCAGTCAATGAATATCTGATGTTAGACAAACAAAGATTTTTTTTGCTGTCACAGTTCTTTGCTGATTCTCACTAATTGCAAGGACAAATTCTCTTAATGTGAAAACTAATCATCATGACAGTGTTAGCCCCACCTGACACAAACTGAATTCACAAATCTATATTTTCTTGACGAGGACGTATTTTCTCTCATGCTCTGAAGACCAGATCAAACTATTTATTCAAATCAATTTAAGGAATTCAGACAAGGAGAAACTACTTGTCCAGAAATACATAACATTAAGAGATTTATTATTTCTTCTGTGACCACTGTGAAGATTTCAGAACAGTATCTTCATGTGTCACTCTAAAATCCTGAACAAACAGGAATGAAGCTTTTTCCAAGATAGGAATTTATAGTCTGTGCCTTTTATGCATTTGTTTTTAAGTACAGTTATTAATATTTCTCATTTTATGTTTTTTTCTCACATAATGATACAGAAAGGAATTAACAGTAATACTCAGCTCTTGATTTCATAAATCTGTCTTCCCTTAAAATAAAAACTTGTAAAGGTGACCATATGGCTCTCCTACTGCAAAATGCCAAGGACAGCAACAGTGGAAAAAGAGGAGTATGAATGTGTCCCATGAATGTTGAGTGAAATACCCCAAAATATCCTAGGCAACATTTATTACAAACCTATTGTGCCAGAAGGAAAGATGACCACCAGCTGGTCTGAGTAGTAACCAGAGAATTAAAGTCTTCTGAATAAAAGCTAGCTTGAAACAAAGAGCAAAAGAAGAAAGAAAATTTGTAAAAGCAGAGAGAGCTAGGTGGTACAAGGGCAGCAGCTGGATGTTGTTTGACATAGAGAGAAGTGGTCAACCACATTGCAAACTCTTCATGCTGGACAGAGCACCATCTTGTGGGGTATCTGCACCCAGCCAGGTGCTGTCTATTGGGCTGGCATAGAGGTTCTCTTGGTGTGTTTTGGACCTCATAGGGTGCTTTTCTTCTGTGTGACTCTGTGGACAGTCACGAGTGCCAGGAGCTTACCTGCTGCTGGAGCAGCCACATGTCCCACATGGGGGATGAGGGAACTTCTAGTTCATGGGGCTGCTAGTGACCCACACAGCCTGAGAGAGGCTTGGAGCACATCTAGCTCTGTGCATTTGTGTGTGTGCTTAAAACATTTTGGGATTAGTTACAGAAGGGTTCTTAGAAATTTGCCACTATTTACTAATCCTTTTTAAGTGTCTAGTACTGTAGTTTATCTTTTATATTGCTGATACTAATCCTGAAAATAAAGCTCATTGACAGTTGATTAGTTATATGTCATTAATACATGAATAAAATGTTTTGATACTGATTTGAAGTACATGAATTGAGCAGCTTTTCCCTATAACTGTTTATCTTTAAAAAATAAATAAAAATGCATAATTTTGTAAGAGGAAACATAAAGAATTCTTATCTTGTTTTGCTGTATTACTTATAATTAATCTTGCATCTCATCCTTTCTACACTCTTTCATGTAAAGAACAGTTATGCATCTTTAAATTGAAGTTTCTGAAGTAACAATTTTCCTTTTATTTTCTCTGATTTATTAAAGGAATCATTCTAGATCAATGCTTTAGTTTTAACCTACTAGATTAGCTACAGTCAAGGAGGAACACTACAAGTGGAAATTACTGGGAATGTTTCTTTTCTACAGCCTTTAAAAATGAATAGACTCACAAGATACGTGTTGTCACTTACCCTGTTTTGATAATGCGATAAGACACATAGCTACATACAGAGCTCTTATAGATCCCACATGAACAAGAGGAAATCCCTAGGTCTCTCTTTAGAGTTGGTTTTCCCACTATGCTACAGAAATCTTACCAAGAGACTAAACAAACCCCCGGAAAACTGTGGTGATATTTCCCAGTCACTACAAAAACGTTATGTGGGGACCCATGATGTGAAATAGGAAAGGCAGTGTCTATAAATACACCCAGACTGTTTACTTCTGTCCAGCTCCAGCCTTATCTGGAGGCCGTCCCTACACTAGTATGCTGCAAGAGTGAATTTAGAACATTATAACTGGACCTCAAGTCCACACTGTACACAGTTCACACACTGTTTTTTACTATGGCCTAACTCTTGTGTAGTCCCATGGACTGAATTAATGACCACTGGAGGACATGGAACATAATGAGGAAAACATCTTTCACCTGATGTTCACCTGGAAGACAGGAAAACTACAAAGACAAAAGACTCCACTCCTCTGATTTGTTTGCAGGTGGGATACTTGAGTAACCTTTTTCAATAGCAAAAAAAAAATTAAAATATTTCCTTTTCTCAGGGAAGTACTCTAGCAACTCTTAGGACACTTTTTAATTTGTTCTAAATTGATACTGCTTCATACAGTATAAAATCTCCCAGGGGAAACAAAGGTTGATTTGATGTGTGGGAGCTAGTATTTTTTACTGGTTAAAAATAATATCAAACGTCTCAAATACAATTTGTTACTAGTAAATTGCACTGAATTTAAGGTTTAAGTAAAACCACAGAACAGAAAATTAACCTCATATTTTTTTCCCTATTTAAGGGGGAAAAATATAAACAACAAAATATTAAAAATAATTCTATCGCACATTCTGGTAGCTTCTACATTCAAGTTCAAAAGCTCATCCTGAAATGAGGATAGCAAGTATCAAGCAGTAGTATGGCATGCTGTACTAAAGTAAGACCACAGAAATTTCTGACTGTTATGGCTACCTACCCTACCGAGCTCCAGATAACACTCATTTAAATTTTAACTCAAGATATAGATAACTGAAGACAAAAATGTAGTGAAGACAATTCAGCTTGCAGTTTTCATATGAGTTAATAGATTATATAAAAATATAAAAGAGAGTGATGTCTTTAATCCAATTTTCTAACTTAGGCTTAAAAAAGAAAACAGTCTTTTAGGATTCTACTTTGATGGATTCTTTCAAATTACTTCTATTGTGAAGACAAAACCTAAATCTGCTTCTCTAGAAAGAACATCTTATTACCACATGCAGTACAAAAGAATAGGTCAGAGAGAGGGTGAAGTGAGGATATTATTATTTGTTTCTATATTGCTTCATAACTGAAATCTAAAGTGTGTTCTTTACAGTTCAGGAGAATATCTATTCTTAAACACATAAAAGCCTTTTGAAAATGCCCTGGATAGCATATGTTTATAAGAACACCTAGGGGGAAAAGAATGAGAAAAGACAGTAAGATGCATTTTAACAAGATTTAAAACACATTTTTATACACATTTCTAAACAGTGAAAAGCTTCTGAGACAGCATAAATCTATCAGAGCTCTAGGGAGGTCAACAAGTTTCCTTCAATTAAGCCATTATAATTCTGCAATGAAATAGTTTTAATGAATCCGATTTAAATTTGTATGTGATACTTTAACTGGTTTTAAATTTGCTTTGTTCATTGTAAAATGCTCTGAAGCTATTGTGCTGTGAGGTTAGGTTATTGAATATTATCATCTAAAGAAACAGAGATTGAAGACATTCTGAAGATTGAATTCCATTATCATTACTCATGACGAGTAGCACATAACTCTATATGAAGTGTCACCGAAGAAGCTTTTGCCATTGTTATGTATGTTTAAAAGAGAGTAAATAAAGATGACAGCATTGCAGAACACATACATAAATCTATTGTTATCTTAATATTATCCAAACATTCTCAGGTTAAACCTGCCTCTACACAAAATACAATCAATACAACAGCAGGTCCAATAAAAAGATTGTTTGTTGAATGCATTATATACAGCTTGATTAAAACCAAAACAAAGAAAGTGAAAATCAATCAATTGCTCTAACAATGTCATTGCCAGGAAAAAAATAAAGAAATTGTTTGTGTTGAAGAGTGACTGACAAATACCTGCTGCACTCAGTCAGACTATACTTTGAAAATATTCTCTGGTCATTGATACAGATAGTCAAATCCAAAGGCATTTAACAAGAGAAATGCCCTATCAGTACAGAAAAACAATTGAGCAAGCCATCGTTTTTTGTGTTGTGTTGACCCTGGCCAGCACCCAAAAGCTGTAATGCAGTCTCCCTGTTCTCCCTTCCCCTCTACATATACAAGGAGAAAATGCAAAGAACAAACATAAGAAAACTTGTGGGCTGAGACAAAGACAGTGTAATAGGTGAAAGAAAAAGAAAAAAATAGACTGGCAGAGAGGACACACTCACCACCTCCCACAGGCAGATTGATTCCTAGACAGTCCCTGAACCACGACTACTTGGAAGCCAAACCCACCCCACATCTTCCTCTGGTGGTATATCCTCTGAGCATGATGTATTAAAGCAAGGGATACACCCTTGGCCAATCTGAATCAGCTGTCATGACTTCTTGCCCTCTTTGCCTCTTTGGGTGGCAAAGAAATGGAAGTAGGATAATTCTGCTTCTCTGTATTGGCACTATAATGGGAAAAGAGTGAAGCAGAGCAAAAAAGTGTGGCAAATTTTGGATTAATTATGGCCTCTTGCAACTGTATCTATAACACCCTTAACGCTGTCCTAGGCACTTATAGATCAGCACCATTCACGCTCCTTGGAACATGCAGAACAGATGATCCGGGAAAAATCCTCAGTGATCAAAAAAGCCTTAAAAATGTCTCTGTGACACGCAGGTAGCGGGCACAAATTGTGAATTCAAGTGAGCTGATCTGACAGGAGTAGCTTCACTGGCAACAGGACAGTTAAGGTCCATTGTAATCTCAGCTCAAGCAGCAATGTATGTCCCTCAAAGAAAGCTGAATTTTTCTGCCACTGCTCACATTTTTCTTATATCTCATTTTGAGCTTAAGACTGCATGCATAGTTGGAAGGATGAGAGCAGTAAAAACAAAATGATTTAAAAATATGAAGACAGCAAAATATCACTTATCCAGGATACAGAATACTAAATTCAGAATTAAAAGCCTATTAAAGTTAGCCTTTTTAAGTTAGAATGGAGATAACTATGATGAAAAGAACAAATTCATTTTCCAGTTAGATTTTTTTTTCTCATAATGTTTTGTTCCAGAGTTTAGAATTTGAAGGGAGAATAATTGTATTGCCATCTGTAACAACAACAACAAACATAAACGCTTAAAGAGCAAGTTCCTTACAACTGTTAACTTGAGAGAAGATCTTAATCACAAACAGAACACCTCATTTAATGTCCACAACCTTTAGTTATTTGTGGCTGCTTCCTTTCTTTATGCTTACAGAAGTGCATGTTACAAGCATAGCAGGCCCAATGCATCACCTATTATTCATTTAGCAGCATTTGAAAGCCAGAAGCTGCTGCAACAATGCCAGTTAATCTATGATGAAAAAAGCCCCATACAAGTTGACCTTTCTTCTTTCAGGAAAGAGATTTTTTTGTTGGTAATATTTGGCTGGCTTGAAGCCTGGACACTCATCAGTGCCCTCTGAAGGTTATGGGTCAATTCTAGACATTGCCTTCAGAAGAATACTTTGAACACTGGTGAAGTAGAATGCTTGTTGCTCATAAGCACAAAAAACAAGCACATATGGTACTTGGAGAAAATTGGCTCTACACAAATAAAGCACTTGCACTCTCCTACCTTCCCCTATGATTTTAATTTCAAAAAAAATCTAGCAATAAGTGAAAGATTTATTCTGCATCATAAATAATGTTATGTTTAGGTTCACAAAGGAGTTGAATTTTTATGGGGTGGATTGCAGTGCTTTTCTAAATCACTAGGCTGTGAGTAAATATTTTTAATTTAATAGTGAATTGTTAAAAATGAGCAGGAATGTTGCATTCTTTTAATCTTAACAAATGGTTGTTCTGAGAAGCAAATTACATTCTGACTTCTTTATTGAAAAAAGAAGATAATGCCCTTACTTTATTTGTGGTGCATACTGTTATTAAGTATGGTGTCAATAACCTATAAACTAAGTAGCATGCTGTTCTGAAAACTCATGTAATATGCAGTAGGATTTTCTAAGAAATTAGACAAATCAGTTCTGTTAATAATATTTTACTAGAATTTGTAATATGCTTAATAATGTGAAAAATGCTCAGCTCCTTGACAAAGCACTAAGGAAGGGACTGGGGAGAAATGAACTTTACCACTTAATAGTCTGATAGTGACTAATTACTGACAAAATCTTTCATAAAATTCCTAGGAGCCAGAAATAAAGTTGAAAAGTGAGATTATTATTAAAAGTCTTGTAATACTGCACACTCTGCATATATCTTCTAAAAATCATTAATAAATATACTGTACAGACCCCTTTGAGAAAGGTAAAGCACAAATGGTTATCAACCAGAGTACATGTTTACTAACTCTTTATCTTGATCCTGTAGGTTTTTTGTACTAAATGCTCCCTTAAAATGAAATTTCCCATGCAATATCTAAAGAGTCTGCTGAAGAACCCTGTCAGTGGATGTGGGAAAGTATCCCACTTCAACAAAATAATGATGTGTTAAAGCAGCAGATTACGTAGAACATGAATCTTTTTTTTTTTTATGCTGGAGGACATTGGCACATGCTAATACCAAATTTCCTTTGTCATTTGTTTTTAAGGAAGGCTTGAAGGAAAATACAGTATCTTCTGGTGTTCTGGTATTTTCTTTTTTTTACTTTGTTTTTAATCAAAGTTAATTGGTAAACAGGACAGCAAAGGTTATGTGTTCTGTCACTGAATTTAGCAAAATGGCTAAAGGATCACATGTGGACATACTTAATCTTTTCCACTACAAGTCTGGTTAGCACATAAGGATGTTGTAGGTGTCCGTATCCCAAAGTTAGACCCTATGACCCTGCAACTACAGATGGTCTTATTAGGCTGTGACAGAGCTTAAACTTTATTCTTTCACTGATTTACAGGGCCCTCAGGAACCATCCCAGTCCCAGAAGCCACAGATAACAGCAACAACAGCCACTGTGTCTTCCATCCCTCATGTCTCGTACATTACCTGTGCTGAGTGGTTTACTAAGCAGCCTCAGAAATGGCTAAAATGAAATTTTTAGAAAGATAAAAGCATTCAAGCACTTCTGTCTCCATCTACTATTCAAAAGAGAGCTCTACAAGACGAGTAAGATAAGGTGATATTTCAGGAAATACATGATCAACTCCTGTAACATACTGGTGGTTTTTTTGTTGTGGGTTTTCTTTTTTTGTTTGGGTTTTTTTTTGTTGTTTCATTTTGTTTTGGTGACTTCTGCCATTAGGAAAAAGTCCTATATGTAAATTTACTCTCTTTTATTTTTGACAAAGCTATCTTTCCGAAGTCTTTGACATTGAAGTCCACAGAATATATTAAAATAGATTGTCTCAGATTGGTTTTTTGCACATCATGAATCCCCTGTGAGAAATAACTGGATTTAAATAATGTGCCTCAGTTTTCACAGTTCAAACAAAGTTAAAAAAAAATCTATTTTGTTGCACATTCAAGCACACAGAGTATTCTGAATCAGGGTTTCTAAGAAGGAGTTTACCACGACAGTAGAACTATTGTGTGCCACGATTACTCTTATTAAAAAGACAAAAAGCAAGTATAAATCCCTTGTTATAACATATATAGCCTGAATAATCCAATCATTTACACAAAGAAATCCTACATATTTTAAAAATATACTTGGACAATTCTAAGTTAAGGCATTCCTAGGGAAACATCAAGACAATCACCCATAAATACCATGTCTGCCAAAAAACTTTACAAGTGGAGCCATGAATTAGGTGGGCTTTTCTGGTAATCTGAGGCACTTTTTCAACTTAGGAAAAAAAAAAAAATTGAAAATAAAAACATGTTATGCTCAAATCAATAAAAACATTGAGCTGCCTCTTTAACACATTATTTCATAAGTTTTCTATAAAACTTTGAATAAATTTGGAAAGTCATGATCAGTCTTGCCCTATCACATTATCATAACAGGTGAAATATTTTTTCCATTTTGTACCAGTCATCTGTTGGTACTGGAGTTCATGCTACAGTAGAAATCATTTCATAGGCATCACATAAATTTCCTAATCTTAAGTGGTATATAATGGCTTTGTAATAGAATAACTCTGGGCCTTAGGGAGAAATTAGGTTTTCAATTATTATATTCATAATTTAGAAAAGGAAATGACAATTAGATTTGTTCAGTTTAACCTTCCAGATAAAGTGAAATTTTCCCCACTAGTGTATTTGTACTTGAGTTTAGGCTAGGTGGTTTTTGGAATAAAGAAATTGAACCAGAACTGGCATTAAGATACATTATCTGGTTCCTAAATATCTCTAAATTATGTTCCAGTTCTTCATCTTTTTCTTCAGGATGGACTCAGTTTTCCTGGTTTCTGAGAGACCACCAGAAATCATGCAATGACAATGTCCTACTCTCAGAGGTGACAGAAGATACCCTCCTTCTCCTCTCCCTGGTGCACACTGTTGTGTGCATATTTAAAAACAAAATAAAATAATTAAATCTTTAATCAGTTGCTAGAAAATATTCACAACAGTATTGAGAATTTGGCTTCTTAGACACATATATTAATAGTAGGAGGTTCCTACTTACAAGAACAAATCTTTGCAAAAGAAAACTAATCTTTACAAAAACTTTTATAGTTATTGGGGGAGAAAAGAAGAAAAAAGCTCACTTTTTCCAGAGTGCAAATTAAAACACTGAATTGCACTCCTGCTCTGAACTGCCAGTGAAGTAATCACTCTTCTGTAATCACTCTTCACAATGACAAAGGAAGGAGTTTAACAGACTAATCTCTAAGGGCACAACAAGCACAACCTCAGCACCTCCTGATATGTGCCACCAGGTGCAAGCAAGGGAAGCACTCACACAAGTGCATTAAATGAGACTTATCTTCCAATCAAGCAAAGTGGTGTTGAAAGAGTGATCACCTCCTGGAGATACTTACTGCTCCCTAAAGAAACAAGGAGGAAGATGGAAATCACAGAGATACCTCTTGGGAAGAAGTACAGTTCAGTAGGATGGCTGGAAAGACTGCTGCCACCTGTCAGGACCAGGTAAGGTTAACATGCTTCAAATCTACAGTATTCCACTTCTTAATTTACACTGCTACTTCTTTTACAAAATCTGAAGTGTGCATTCAAAATCTCCCATGTGAATCTCATTCCTGCAGGATCAATCCAGCTCTGCTTCTGGCATTAACTGGCATGCATTACAGGAGCAAACACTCTTGGTACACCAACACTCTATGCATCATTAATAAAGGATAAGAGGTTTTACTCATTTCTACTCCAAAATATCCTCAATGTGTTGAAGTTAACTCGGATCCTCTATGAAACAAGCAAAACTAAAAGGCTGTAGGGCTTAAAATCTTGCAAGATACTTGTGAGAATACTACAATTAGCACCCAACAGTACAAGGCATAAATGCTGAAGAAAGAAATCTACCTAGAGCAAAAAAAAAAAAAAATCCTGAAAGAAATTTCTACAAGATGTTAAAAGAGGTATTAAATATGCAGAAAATCTGAAATTGCTTCTGGATTTGCACATACAGATCTTATTGTATGAAATGTAAATGTCAAGTACGTGGACTTTGTTGTTTCCATACTGTACTCTTCTGGTTATGAAACAGATGTTACTTTGGAGAGGACAAAAAAGGTTAAAGATAGTTCAAGTTTTAAATGTTTAAAAATGTTATCATCAAACTGATAATTTTCTATTTGTTATTTTCAGCCAAAGAATGTAACAGAAATAATTGTATCTTTAGAAACCAGAGGAGGAAGAGGAGTTCACATTCTGCAGTTTTGGCTAAGCTCTTTCTGCTGGTTTCTATAGAAAGTCAGAGATGATTGGTTACTCCTATCCATTGATTCCAGGAATTCATAAGCTTGAAGAAAAGAGAGGAAAAGTGCTTGCTGAAAATTAAACCATTGTCATGCCTTAGATTTCTCCCTACTGTCATGTATTCAAGAACATAACCCTAAAATTAAGAGACTTTCAGTCATCTGAAAGTTAACAATAATGTTAACCACTAATGACACTAAAAGAAAATACTTTCACTGCATGTTATCCTAGATTATTGATCCTCAGAAGGGAGAATATCTAGGAATGACTACCCATAATTGCCCCCCACCCAGTGTACTCCATTTTTAAAGAAAACTGACAACAAAGTGTTAAGTATTAAATAATCTGGAAAAAAAAAAAGTTAATTTGTTTTCTTTTTCGGAAGTAGCTATTTCTGATCTGTCTACATACAGCATTGATAGGAATGAAATTATTATTCCCAGTGAAGAGAAGCAAAACTGAGAGTAACTTTGTACAAAAGTCTCTTCATGTTATGCTGTTAGAGACAAAATTAAAGAACTGTTTCATATTTATGCTTGTACCTTATTGAAAGTTTTTATTAAGTGACCTTTTATTCAAAAATATATTTTTTGCTTCTCTTTACCCTTACATAAAAGGAAACCAGTCATGTATTTCTTTTGCAGTATGCAGCTATTAAAATTATTATTTACGCTCATACTTTACTATGAAAATGGAACAATTTTCTGTTGCTTAGATACAGAAGGCTACTTTATAAAACGAGTGCACATGAACAAATGAAGCAATCACAGATGAAAATTATTCTTTTTCCCCTATTTTCTTTACCCTTCTTTGCCCTTTTCTGTTGCCAGTGCTTTATATATTGTGACAATAAAAACATTCTTACTGAAAATACCCACAACTCTAGCAAGATTTTATGGTCTTTCTTCTACAATCAAAGCATTTCACCAGCTAATGTTGTAAATGGATTATTGTGCCCATTCACTACACTACTGGCACAAAGAGAGGGATAAGCTCTGGCATTTAACATTCCTAGCTTTACTCACTACTCTAGTTTTATTTGGATGTAAATATTGCGCAAAGTGTCTTTCTTGAGAAACCCGTGAGATAATCTTAAATTGTAATTTGCAACTTGCATCATGGGACACTTTTAAAGATATACTGCTTCTCCAAGTCTTTCTCATTGAAAATGGTGACCCTAAAATAAAAATAATAAAATAAATTATTTAAAATACATGTCTGCAGAACTGCATAGCTTCTTACTGTTATTATGCAGATGTTGTAGTTCCTCTTTTTTATTCTTTAAAATTTGAACTCTACTTTTTTTTGCTCTGTGCATACTGTCTCCAGTGGAAATTTTATGTGCACATATGTATGTTTATGTGTGTATTTAGTGCTCGTTAATTAGTAATTAAAAAAAACCAACGTTAAAATCTGTCCCATTTTAAACACTTCAACCCATTGAGTGATATTTGTTGCTAGAAATGGAAGAGTAAGAAAAATTAATTGCTGAACTGAGAGAAGGTTACAGAACCGACTCTTTGAATCGCAGTTTCTTTGCTTTGGTTTTGTCTGTTGTTTTTTTCCCATATGAATTTAAACAGTAATACAAGTGAAATCTAAAAAAACCCCAAACCCTAAACAAAACCAAACCAAAAGCCAACTAACCAAAACCATCAAAGTACTTTCTTGGTTCCCACCATTTTTCCTTCTTTAAATGATTTTGTCGTTCATGTACATAGCTTCCTGTTGCCTCTTCATCTTATGTCTTTCTGATTTTTCTATCCTGTCTGAATAGTTAACCAGTTATCAGAAAGACTAGTGTCTATCATTCCTTGGAATATATCCACTGGGGCTCAGTAAGTCTGTAAAATAGATTTCCCACATCTTGGGTGATACTACCAGGGTAAGAAGAAAAATATTTGCTTCTATACATTGCCTACTCCTAAATGCAATTCAGACTGGTTCCTAAAGGGAAGTCTCCCAGTAGAGTTTCATTTCTGTAGGATGACTCCTTTGTCTTATGAGAAACCTATATTAGAAAAAGTCATAATTTCCTAAGTCTTCAGAGCTGCTTATCTTTCTCCATTGGCTGCACTACTAACTTAAACAATTTATTTTTGAAAAATAGATCCTAACTGGGGAGTTGGGCATCTGCAAGGTTCATAGAGTGTCTGAGTTGAGCATCTAATCAAGTACAAGTAACTAAAAGGCAAGGCTGCCAAATAAATATCTCAACATCTCTACATTCATACAAAATAATCTCTGCAGAAATAATTTCAAGCACTTGCTGAGTATTTTAGAAAGCTCTCCATTTTAGACCCTCATGTCTGTAAGATAGATAGGGTTTTGCTCTTGCATTGCAAATGTATATGGAACATGTGAGTAGCAGTAAAACAGCCAGTGGTAATTGGTATTTGCCTAACAATTAGTGGAACTTTTGAAGCAGCCTGGATAATGTGAGTGTTCTTTTATGTGAGTTGGTGAGTTGTTTGTCATCATTTGCTGAATTTGTTGCATTATTTAAAGAGACAATTTTGCTTGCATGCTACTTTGGGATCAAAGCAATGACTCACAAGCGCTATTTGTCTGTTTGCGACAACAAGCCTTTGTACCAATATTCTTGCTGGAGATAGCAGAGTTCCCAACAGGATGTAGAATTTTTATGGTGCTTTTTTCATTCTCTAACTATTTCATGGCAGGTCACCAAATATTTTTGTAAGTGGGTCATTGAGCCCATTCAGTTTTTCTTTTTTTTTTTTCCCTCCTGTTTTCATCCAAGATTTCTCATTGCACTAATAGCCTCCTGAGAAAGAGCTGCAGAGACTTATCATCAATGCATGGGCATATTTATCTGTGTTGTCTAATATAGGAGCATAATGTCTGAGAGTGAAAATTAGAATAGGAAAATATCCAACTTCCTGGACAGAAGGTCAGTGTATAGTTAATAAATTGGCTTGATCTGAAATATTTAACATACATCCACACATGTTAAAAAAAATGAAGAAACTAAGCATAAATCTAAATTTACATAATCTCCTTTCCAATAAGAAGATGGATGGGTAGAAGGATTTTAGTTTTCATAAAATGATTTGAGAATTGTTGGTACTCCATGCCTATTGCTTCCAGAGTCTTAAACTTTAGGTCATATCCATGCAATTGTGCAGAAATTTTTAGCTACACATAGAGATTAAAATCTGAAAGTGGCAGTTTATTTCCAGGTTCCCAAGTCCCTCACTTCATAATTTGATTAAAAAAAAAAAATCCTGTTTACATAAAGTCTTAACAAACCAAAGACTTTTCAAATAAAGTGAAATAAATGGTGGGAATTTGGGTTAGAAAAAGCCCAGACATTTTTAGACAGCATAATACCAGAGAACTGTACTATATAGTTTACATCATTGTTTCTTCTGGTATCACCCAGACAGTTATTATTGAAATAAGTACAATAACCACACAAATCACTGCTGCTTTGCTATTCTAGAAAAGGTGGCTATGGGAGGGACATGCATAGATGTCATCTAGCCACACCATATTTACTTTCTGTTGAGTATAGGCCTGGTCATGGTACTTTGAGAGCTGGAAAATAGAATTATCCTTATTTTACAAGAAAGAAACTGCAGCAGAGAAAAGCTGAAAACCCAAGGCACAGAGAATAATAGAATGATGAAGTACATAGCTTCCAGTTCTAAGCTCAGCATGCTGTAAAATGAATGTTTTCATCAATATGTGAAAGTAAATAGAAAATCACTTATAGTAAACCTTACAGATGACTGACCTAATGAGGTTAAAACACCCAGGCAGCACAATACAAATCCACTTAGTATTCTGGGTTGTTTTTGTTCTAACAAAAATTCTTTATCCAAAGCAAAGTACAGATTTATAGAGGAACAAGGAATGGAAGCCATAGCTACAGAATGTATATGTATGAGAAAAGCAATGGGTAGTACCCAGAAATCAATGACTAATAGAGCCCCAGGGGTTGAGGATTTTTTTAGAGCAACTGAAGAGAAGACTCCAGTGTGATAGACTGACGCTATCTTTGGGTATATAAGAAGGGAGCAGTTTCCAAGAAAAGGGGAATGACTTCATCCCTACTAAGAACACTGCAATCCATTCTGAGGTTTTTATTTTAGCAGATTAACAGTCTGAATGAGCAGTAAAGCAAAATATGTAGCACCAGGAAAATGACAGAGGAAAACCGATAGGATTCATCTCTCTTACTTTGAAATCTCAGTGTAGGCAGCTGACTTAGTTCCCTAGGTCTTCCTTTATTGTCAATGGCAGTAAATAGCTACTATGTCTTAGGCAAACACATTTAATGAAAGTAGAATTATTTAGACTTGGAGCAGACATCTGGTCCTGGTTTGAGTTAGAACACAACTAATTCTGTTCAGTGATTTTACTTTTGAGCTGGATTGGTGGAAGCTCATTTTCTTACAAAGAATGAACAATTCTTATTTCCATGTAATTTTTCTATTAATATTCAATTGCTTTATTTTTTAGATACAGTTTTTCTGACCACATTTTCTTTCCTTCATGCTATTTGTTATACTAGAGGCCAGGCACTGGGATATATTCAGTTCAGCTTCCTGAACTGCACATCCTAAACAGAGGCAGGTGATCACAGTGTTGTCGAGCTGTAGTTCTGCTGCCCTATGTTAAAAGACTGATTTTTGTGTGGCAACTTCTGTCCACCTATACAAGAAACAGGAAATAATTTGTTTCTTCATCTTGTCTTGCACAGCTAGGATAGAAGTTCAGCTGCTTTCTACCATGGCATTAAATTAACAATTTCATAAGAAACTGCTTCTCTCAGTCTTTGATGTTGCCTTTTCATTACAGCAACACAAACTGGTAATTCCATTTAAAATGAAAAGTGTTAAGTTGCATAACAAAGTGGATGTTAGCTTTGCCTATGACTTCCTCCAAATGAACGCTACAGCTAACACAGATCTCCTGCTGTCTTCAAGTCATTCTGTCTTATTTATTACAACTGTAGCTAAGGATTATTTTCTTCTAATGGTGAGTCATTTTTTTTATATTAAATGAGTAACTGTTCTGGGAAATAAAGACAAAAATTCAGAGATTAAGTTTGTAACATTTCAGGTGGATTGAAGGGAAAATCTGGGACTTAAATTGGTGTCTGGTAAAGAAGCCCATATTCCTTTAAAATAAATCATTTTTAATAATAGAAATAATGTAACACAACCTGTTATTACAGTACCATGAACCCAAGACACCATAATTATATTGTTGCCAAGCCATGAATGTTCACATTTATATTATTATTCTTGTCACTGAAGTAAACAAAAAAAGATAAAAAGATCTTACACAGAATTTAGCCTCTTCATAAAAGTTTATTTGAGAAAGACATCTGAAAATATAAAAATAATCATTGCATTTAATAATACACAATTATAACAACAGTAACTGGTTAGATCAAAAGTGAAAATCACTGAAACAATACAGTTCAAGTCTGCATCTTAAATTGCATTGTAACTAATCTGTTACAAGGAATAAAGGATGGAGAGAAATGTCATGGAATGAGTAACAGAGAAAAAAGAATGAATCTGTAACCAGCATTTTCAGTATCTGGTTATTTAATTTTAAGACAACAGCAGAGATTAATCTACTGTATCTTTCAAACTGAGCAGTTCATAGTGGAATTTACATGCATTTACCTACTTATTATATGCCTCACAATGTTTGTAAAAAGGGCATTGCCATAAGAATACAAAAAAACGAAATTAAAACAGAACCTAAAACAAACAACAGATTCACTGATAACTTAATAGGCCTCCTGTGGGAAGCAAAATAAGATGCTGAAATGAAGAATTACCCTAGCCTTTCTACCTTTCTAGCCTAACACAATTATGGTAGCATGGGTTTTTTTGGGTTTTTATTTTGGTTTGTTTTTTCTATTTATTTTCATTTTAAGGCAGACAATCTGCTTAAATCCTATTCACCAATACTTAGAGAGAAGGATAGAGATGCACACATGATTAGGTCTTCTGAAATCAATGGCCTCACTCACACTCTTAACTGTTTGCAGAATCAGACTGCATATCCTGCAGGAACCATTTTCCAAACACAAAATCCAGTGGCTGTAAGCTTAATGTTTACCATCTGCCAGTTTGACGCCACATTAGCATTGGAAAAGTCATTATTCACCTTTAATACTGAAATACATCGGTTAGTTCAAACTTTCAATACATTTTTGATGTGTCCTCAATCATTTTGGGAAGTCTGTTTGTTTGTTTTTCATTCAAATATTGTGTAACATAGCAAGTGAAAATCAAATTGGAAATGTTCTGTCTTAGATTGTTTGCTGAGCAGTAAATCCTTTTAGCTTTTTACCATCTTGCTGTGCTTGTGAGACTTTTCTTATGTATACAGTCTGAACACATACACAGAAGAGAGCAAAAGGGATAGAGCTGAATTCTCTTCTTTACAGTGGGCTTCAAAATACTCACTTAGGTAAAATTTTGCATGTTTACCTAACCTCAGTTGAATGTATTAACTTATTAAAGAATCTTAACCACACTTAGAGACTCCACGGAACCTTTTAAGAGTAGTATTCCTCTTCATTTGACTTTACCAAGGTTAAGAACCTTCCTGAATCTTATCTTCTAGGTTCTTCTTTTAGCTGGTCAATGGAAAATACCTAATGGCCTCTCTGACCATTTTTTACCTAGGCTGAGTTATAAGTCTTTGTTTTAGTCCTTCTGTGATGCAGTCAATAGTAAGGGATTACTATCAGATTCTCAGTAGTTCTGAAATGGATGGTTAAGTAAAATACAGTCACTTATTTTATGCTCCCCCTGCAGACATTTACCTTCAGGTGGGAGTGGGGTGATGTCTTTCCAGTTTCATCTTTTTGTTCCCATCACTTTAGATTTACTCTTCTCAAACCAGCACAAGCTGTCCCATTTATGTAGATGGGAATATAAACTTGTCCAAAAAAAATCATTTATGCCTTTTAAATCTAGAAATAAATTTTACTTAAAGAAAAAGAGGATTTTGTGATTGCCAATAAATCTGCTGTGCTCAAGGCTAGACAAATATTTATACTGTGTACACAGATCATTATCAGCCATGTTTCTAGTTCAAGTCTAAACTGACACTACAGAAGAATAAAATGTATACTTAACAATAATCTTAATAAGTCAGATGTCTATTCCACTGCCAGTATTAGTGGTCTTTAAACTCAGAAGTCATTTACTTCTTGCTTAGCCTATTTTCTTTGGTAAAAATGCTTATTTCAATTCCCACTTTATTTGCTACCTAATCCCTCATACTCATGGTTGGTTTATTTATATATTTGACTTACTATTTCACAGAAAAGAAAGCAATACCCATGCCTTCTGATTCATTTTAGGACTGTGGCTCTCACAGTGAGGCTGTTAGGCAAACCTAAATTATTTCAATGATTAAATAACCGTGAAATGGATATGGCTTTCAAAAAACAGCATGTGGTGGAAGAGATACTGCTTTATTCTTAGAGTATCTTTCTAAAAAATCTTTTCCACAGGAGACTCCTAAAAGCCTTCTATAAACTATAGGCTTTGTCTCCTGTTGTTCAATAACTCTTCCTACTTATCAGAAACATCACCAAAAACTGCTTTGGTAAACCAGTCATTCCAATAGTCAAGTATTGTCTACTGATGTTACAGTGACTGGATACCCAAACACTGAAAGAAAAGGCTCTTATAATAAATTATTCATTGCAGATTATAAATGAAAACACCATTTCCATTTTTATTATTTCCATAAAATGAAACATTACTGTAAATTTTTAAACAGAGATAACAGCAAGAGATAAAATCAGTTCCCTCAATACAGTGTTCCGATAGGAAACAATGACTTAAAAGATCCCTAGCAAATCAAGGTTAAAATTAAGTATGCTGTTTGATAGTAGGTTATGAAAGACTGCAATTGACAGAATGAGAGTGTTTTGTTATGAGGAGAGATTGTAGACAGAGTAATATGTGATCAGGATAATTTATTTGACTTATTTGTGTTCTTTCCTAGGACACAACCTTCCTACAGGTAACAAGTGAGTCATAAGTCAATAAGAAAGCAATACCATCAGAGCTGATGCTGAAAGAGATTTTGATCAGAAAAACAGTTCTTCAGATCCAACTTTTAAATGTTACATTGCATAAAATAAACTATATTTGCCTTATGGCTCTCTTTCCAGTTTTAGTTAGGAAGAGTACATGTATGCATGTATACAAATTATGCAAATGAGAGAAAGAAGTAGCAAAGTCTGTCTGCCTCTTTTGCTGTGGACTTGATGTCTTGTCAAAAATTAATTACTTGTATCTCTACAAGGAAATGGTGTGTATCTTGTCACCAGAGAAGAAAAATTGCAAAATGAGAAAAGTTTAGAAGTGATTAAATTATTCACATCTAACAAAAAAAAAATACAGCTCTTACTGTTATGAGTACAGACAAACAAACAGAATCTTTCCCTTTGCCTTTTTTGTCGTCTGATTTATCTTTCTTTACCTCTTGCTTTTTATGTGGTGTTTTCAATCCTGTTGTATGTTAACTACTCCTCTGTGCAAGCTGCACTGAGTCAATTTTACTGAAGCAATGTTCTGGAAACAACTAAATAGCTAAGATTTATTAGAACACTAAAAATCTATTTACAAAACATTTGAATTAAGCCAGAAAATCACTTTTGGTAACATGCATTATCTGGCTCACCTTGTCTTGTTATGTTACTCTGTTACATTCCTATGCTATTTAGGAATGATCACCATTGCACAGATCAGCAAATAAGGCAAAGCAGACACAGAAAAAGGCTGCAGACAAAACCAAGCTGAAAGTGGTAAGAGCACAAGCAACCAAACTAAAGGCTACACTTTAAAAGAGACTATTCTCTCCTTTGACAGTCTCTCAATGTAAACTACTGGAGGAAGTTGGCTCCAACTGTAAAGGCATTAAATGACACATTTTTCCTCAGTTCTATGCTTCTATAAGACAGCAGAGACAAGCAAACAAAGAAATCAGACTAGTAAGAAGCTTCTATGTAGAAGCCAAAATTGGGCATGTAAATAATTTGCAGATTTTGAATGAGATTTCTTTGTCTACAATTTTTCTAAATCTACCTCATTTTCATTTTTCATAGCTGTCCTCTCTTTAGAATATTCACTCTTACTTATCTTCCTTCATCTCTATTTCCTACTTCTTTCCACTGGATTACCCTCCTAAGAATGTCTTCTCTTCATATTGACTATTATATTAACTATTATCCATTACTTCTCCAACCACCATATTCTCTATGTGCCTGTGTTATTCTCCTTTCATTAGCCTGTGACTGCCTGGCTAAACTAATATTTTAGGAGAGTGATTGCCTACTGCTCTGTGTCTACGCATTCATTAACAGGGAAAGGTATCAGTCTTTTAAGTTCCAGAGGAAGAAAACATGATTAATGCTAAGGTTTCTAAATCAGTTCTGTAGTAGCAAAGAAGAACGATATTGCCAGTCACTCCTAAGAATATTGTGGATCAAAGGCTTGTGCAGAAGAATACAAACACAAACCGGAACAGCAAAATACTTGTTTCAGTCTTTAGAAATAAACCAGGTAAAGGATGAATCTCTCACCAGATTTTTAGGAAATACATGCAGAAAAGTTGATCAAGTTCATAAGTAAGCACCACAAGACAGAAATGCACTTGCAAATTTTATTAGAAAGATGTAAAAATAGCATGTACAGCAAGAGATAACCCTTTCAAAACCCATAGAGTTTCATGATGCTTTGTGTCTGGTAGAAATAGCATTATGTATTCCTGGCTACACCTAGAAAATATCATGCATCTGAATCTTGCATCTATAAGAAATCAGTCTCAATTTTCAGAAATTATGGGTGCACATCTGTGTGCCAAGAAAACCAAAATATTGCATGGCAAATAATACTAATAGCATTAGTAATAATAGCAGTAGCAAGATCCATAGCAACAGTAATAGTAATGGCAAACTTCAACAGTTTTTAAGTAGGCTTTACTTAATTTACAAAAGCATTTTATTATTCTTTTCTGTTAGGCCAGGATTTTATTCACAATGTTTATACAAATACATACAATTTATTTGACTTAAACATTCAGAATATTTTCATAAGTTTAGGAAGGCATTTAAAGTACTCAAAGAAATATCTGCTCATCTGAAAACTTCCAGAAGTGGAAAACAAAATAATAAAAAATATAATATCAGTTGTAGATGTTACTCTAATCCTGCAATTCTTTCTTCTCACAACACAGAAAGCCCTTTAGACTGAAAAAGCCCAATTTCAGTTTCTAAATTAATAATTTGACCATCTTAATATATTGTCTCATTTCTTCTCCTCAAGTAATCACAAAAATAAAACATTCAAAATTGTTGTGAGTAGATACATTGTCCAAAAGCTGAGCACAGCAATAAATATTCATGAGTCAAATTCCAAAGCCACACTTGAAAAATTCAAGGACTTTGTGCAATAAAGATGGAGTATAAGTGCAAAAGTGAGGTGTAAGTTGAATATTTCTTCAAAGCACTTAATATTTTTATTTGAAGAAAGGACAAGAAACATTTTCTCTATAACTGAATATAGATCCACTTTAAGGGGATTTTAAAGTTTAAATGCTGCCTTATTTCAATGGGCATATTTCATATTATTTCATATAATAAATTTCCTATTATTTTTTAAATGACATGGAAATGATTAGCAATGGTTCACATGTTCATAAAGAATTTATTGAAGGCATAAAGATGTTGTTGCTGTGCAATGCTGTCTCTGAGGGGGAGAAATAGATTTCTGTTTATGTAAAAGATGGTGCAAACAGAGTAGCTGACTGTACATAAAGATGAACAGTAGCACTGAGAAACTTCTGTAGTGGGAAATACCTCTAATAGGATATACCATTTTGCCAACTATTGCCAGCAGGTATTCTTCATAGATTCATAGGATCAGATCAGCATTGTGTAGGTAAATTAATGACTAACATAATTATTAAGTATTTTGGGGCTTTAGTTCACAGTTCTCATAAAGCAAAAGCGGCAATAATGTTCCTTATTAAATCCTCTGATACAAAAACCAAATTATCTGCTGATGTGAGCAAGCAATACTTCAGCTACATCAGTGTAGCTGTTCTATTTTACATTGGCAGGGAATCTTGTTCTTTTTGCAATGTCATAAAGCAAAATGCAAAGACAAGCCCAGTACACCAGTGCCAATGTAATGCAGTACTAATGCAGAAAATAAAGCTAGTGTGTAGAGGTCAACTGGGGTAGAGCCCGGTAGCAAGAGTTGAGTCAGAGATCTTCTCAAAGCAAATTAAATAATAAGAGGATTGTGAAACAACATAATGGGACCTCTATAGTCACATAAAGTTGAGTTTAATATGATCTTGAAAAAAAAAGGAAAAGTAACCCAAACAAACAAACCCAAACCCCAGAAAAACCCCAAGAAACAGAACAAAAGCAAGAAATACAAAAAAACCCCACCAAACAACAAAACCCAGGGAGACAGAGAGGGACATCTCCAGCATACAAAGTATTATAAGGATTTGATTTCTGTATTTTCCTGTTATTTCAAAAACAATGTCAGTCATTTAACAATATTGCCCTTCTGGTACAAGCCATAGAAAACTAAATGCACCCAGTACCTCGGCTAGATATACTGAATTCCATCCTTCTAATCCATCCTCTGTAATCCACTCTTTAGTCATCTTTAGAGTATCAGAGGAAACTGAGGTGGATGTCAGGAAATTAAGATAGTATTTCTCTGATTCTCAGTTCTGCATAACACCACAGGAACTGAAATCACACTTCTTACACTCTGGAAGAGTGTTCCAAACATTAGTCCAAGAGCATTTTACACAAAATCCTTCTTGCAGAATTTGTTTTGTTACTAACACCAAGCTAACAAACAGGAATTTGAGAGGCATGAGGCAGCAAAGGAGACTCACTAGAGCCAGAGAAGGGAATAAACAGAAAGCATTCTAAGGAGCTCAGGTGTCTAATCCAAAGTACTTAAAGCCCATTGCTGTGATGCAGAAAGATTTGTTCACATCACTGTGGCTGGTATATTTGCTCACAAATAAGGTTTGGACTCTAAGTAGACCAATCAAAAGAAGTCATGTAAAAAATACACTTATTTCAATTTGTTGTTTTCAAAGTATATGAAACTTTACAATATTTTTCTATATTCTATTCCTCTCATATTATGTTTATTTGTCTTGTAATAATATAAATTGCCAACTTTGGAAGCAAAGTATATGCACATATTTGTGTCCTGTTCTGTCCTAGATTTAGTCATGCTGAAGGAAATGGTGACTCAGTCACCCCATTCTGACAAAAGCTTTATATTCTTTCCATTTAATAACCAGGGAGGCAGACTTTTTTTTCTTAAAGGGTAGGTGCCATACACTGGAGCTACGTCTCCTGCTGTCAAATCTGTTAGTGCTGTCAGGTCTTCTCCATGTTTCTGAAGAGGTGCAGTGTTCCCATCATATATTGTGCACATTGTCCCCTCTAGGTATTGTGTCAGAATTCCTTTCATTCAGCATGTCTTGCATTGTAAGTGACACCAGTATTATATTATATTATAATATATGATGTATATATATTATGATCTTCTGTTTGGTGTTTCATACCTATAATGTCACTTTACCTTCAAAGTTTACAGATCTTTTTAAGACAGCTCCTTCAACCAACTCAGGAAATAATACATAGTTAAGAAGGCTGGCTAAGGATATTGGATAACTGTCATATAATAAGATTCCATATTCTTGGGAATTCCATTTAATTAATGCCTACTAGACTTCCAGGCATAGAAATTGTTACTTTGCTCTAAAATAATGTACAAAGTTAGTTTATAATGTTTGCATATTTTGTTGTTTTGTTTTGTTTTCTATTTGAAAATGAGAAATTACTTCCCTTGGATAAAAATCACTTACCATGATAATGAACAATAACTCATACCAGCGACTGGCTCCAAATGCATCAGTAAGCTTTGATTCTACCTTTGTTATTGAAGTTATCTGATCTGTGATCAAATTAAACCCTTCTTTACCGAGCTTCAAATGTTAAGACAGACTACATTTCCAGGTTTCTTATTCAAGTCAGTCTCTAAACAGTTCCACTTAGAAAATAAACATGCAGTATAAAGAAAGAATGCAAAAGGTATTCTCTGAGTTATAAGATTACCTCATTAACAAAAATCTAACAGAAGAAATTATACCTGTACATAAACTGCAGCATCAAGTAGTGACATGGCTGAGTTCACATTATAGACAAAGTTTCCATGAGCCCGATTACATTTTTATTCTCAAAGTTTGTATTCTAATATCTAGGTAAACATGACTGTTACATGGGGGAAAAGGCACAATCAAAACCAAAACGATGTCTAAACCCCCCAAACAACAGATAACTTCAGTCTAAAATACATTTTTATTAGTGCAAGAACTAGGACTTCCTTCCTGTGGCCCTAAGAGATCATTTCTGTTCAGAATCATTGCATTAACAAGTGATTCTGAACCACCTGTAATCTTTCCCCTTGTCTTGCTGGTTACACCATACAAAGAAATACAATAGAGCTATCAGTTGAAGTTTTGAATAATTAATCAGTTACAAAAAATGCAGTAGGAAGCAATCTGCATAGTAACTGAAAGGACGTGCTTTTAAGACAATACACAATATATATATATACACACACATATACACTTAATAACTACTCTAGCAATTGGAAGTCCTTTTGTCCTAAGCTTCATCACCAAATCCACCTTGAATTCAACAACATAACTATCGTGCTCTGATTTGGTTGTATCTGCCTTTTCTTTTACCTGGCTTCTGAGTATTTTCTCTGCACCTGGCATTCAGTTTTGCACTTTCCCTTCTGATTTTAACTTTTTCTTATTTTAGAAGCCAATCATCCCCTGTGACATAACTGTCCAGACAGCACACTGCAAAATACACACAGCATGCTTCAGAAAATGATTATGGCACAATGTGCAATTGGACCTTGAAACCATGTCAAAGGTAACTTTCAGCTGTATTAAAGAAATAGCCGATGCTCATATATAAGAAAAAGAGTCAGCTCTGATTAAGAGAATTTGAATGTGATTCCTAGGTTACCAGGAAGAACAAAGATACACAGGGTAAAAAGGAGGAACAGATGAAAGGATTTAATTTAAGGAAATGTGACATTTTATGTCGCAGCACCAAGGGGTCAAAGAGTACTGCTTTATGTGACATAGGTGATAAAATACACTGAGTAGACTTAAAGAATAAAAGTATTGGTGGCTTGAACTCTGCAGGAATGCTTTTTTTAAAATTTTGCTTTCTTTTTTCCACTGCAACTGTTCTGTGCATGATTTTAATACCATCTGAATCCAACTACCCAAAAAACACTCCACACAACAAAAATATGAAATGAGATGGCCAATTCTACAGAAACAAAACCCCCACATTGTTTCAAAAGCATGTTTTCATTTTTAACAAGCTTTACATTCACAACCACATGCATTTGAGCAATCATATTTTCAGGTATTTTATGTACAACCTACTTGGCACCATGAGAAGACAGGGAGCATTGTAAAGAATATGACAAAGTTAAAGCACTGTCTTTCAGAAAAACACGGGAAGCAGGCGATAAAAGAATCTGATGAACATGTTTCAGCCTTGTTCTGTGTCAAAGAGGTACTCTTTTACAAACCTGGTTTGCACAGTTTTTGATACAGTCATCATTATTTTTAAAGATACTGTGAATTTACATTTATTGTATTGAAAATATCTTCAGGCTGCAATACATCAGCTGACAATCCTGTTGTCTTGCTTATGCCAGCTTTAATGCTTATTTGGTCATAGTTAAATGGATGAGTTTGCTCAAATCTAAAACTATTATTTGCAGAAATTGTTTTCAATCAGCTTTGTGAAATGCTTTCTCTCAGCTCACAGTTGCGTGTTCACTAGAATAGGTTAAAGGAAGAAACTTTAAATCTGATTTGCTACTTAAACAGTTTGAGACAAGTCTTCCCAGATCCTCATCCACTCTCCCAATTTGTCATTAAAAGGGAAATGGGAGCAGGAAAAATACAGTGTTTAAATATTGTTATAGGGGTTTCAAAGTCAGCAAGCACTTCATATGATTTGAAATCTTCACAACAATGTCATGACCAATCTACAACTTTTAATTAAAGCTGCATATAACCAAAAATATAACAGAATAGCAGAGCAATTACTTTATGTTGAAAGAGTCAAGAATAGGGAGTTGTGGCTTTACACAAAATTTCACTCTTACAATTCAGAGTGGGGCCCAGATTTTTTCGTTCCCTAATATTAACAATAAATAGTGTTAAAAAGGTTCTTTGAGTACTCATATTGTTGGTTGATTCCAAATAGGGAATACTTGATGGCATTCAGTAACTTCTTGGCCCGACACTGTAACAAATTGTTATCTTCAGCACTAGTGCCAGATGCTTCAATATTTAATCAGGAAAATCTCCTACTTTATAGGACACAGAAAAGAGTCAGTGCCCTAGGGAAACATTCATGTAAGAAGAAATTTCTTTTAACAGCTGCTATTAGAAACGTTTGACCTTATTTTGACTGTAGCCAAAATTAGGGAACACAGTGTAAAACTGAAAAAAATCTACCAAAAACAATGTAAAAGGAGAATAGGAAGAAATTAACATTCTCAATAGGTTCTTCAGTATTTCTATGTTATTTTGGCTATTAAGATCATCATATTTTAAAATGGTCACTATTTAATTATCACTGTATCTGCAAACCATACATTATAATTTGCAACATTATCTTATTCTGAAAGATAAAAATGTAAAAGATATTACAGCTTAGACCCAGAAGATATATGCCAAATGCTGAGGTTTTTAAATTAGTCCTTGTTTTCCAGAAGCAAAGTGCTCTTTATATATTAGAGAATATTTATTAGAGAAATTATATTGGCAGTCACACCTGCAATTTTTTTCAAAACTGGATTTTCTTAATTAAAAAGTGTATGGTTGTTTAAAGGAAAGAAGACTTATTATTGAAAAGTGTGGAAATATTCACATATTTTAAAATAAAGTTTACAAAATTTGGAAACAGATTTCTCAGATTCAGATAAGCACCAGTCTTATCCATAACACTTTTAAAACCAATCTGGGTGGGTTCAAGCAAATACTTCATTTTCTGTTCAGTAAACAAACAGGAAGGGGGAAAGGCAAAGAAAGATTTTTAAAATTTCCACTTGCGTTAAATTAAGAGTATATTTTATTTTCTTGACAAAAATCAAAAACCTCTTAAACTAAATTCCTGTTTAATTATATATGTTGAACTCTATGTGGCAGAAAAGGACACCTAGGAACCCTTTTAACAGAAGCAAAATAAACATATTGAAATAGGTTGGGGTTTTTTTTCAGTGGAATTGACTCTATTCATACCTGATGTGTTGATCATGTTGAAAGTTTCTGTATCAGCTGTTCCTAAATAACCATTGTCTATTACAAAACATATGACCCTAGGATTCAAAGAACAATTCTTGAATTTACCACTAATCTCAATTATTGCCTCTTTCTTCCTATGTTCTTCCTGCTTCTGCTTGCTATCAACAGAAGCATATCCTGTTCTCTGTGAGGAAGCTCAGTAAGTGAACAGATTTATCTAAGATGATGTACTCTGATTCTTAATCTCCTGAGTGATATACTAAGTTCACAGAGTTTGGTTTAAATAAGCTTCATTAAAACAAATCTTTTATCTTGAAGAGTGAATTTTATTTGAAACTTTTTAATAATATTGCAACTCACAATCACTATAAAGCAATAAATGTAAATATGTGATAACTTTTGGAGTGTCTAATGTACAGAATTCTGTGTTAGCCCCAAACTGCAGCTCACAATGTATTTAAGAAAATAATAAAACCAAACAAACAAACAACCCCCCCAACAAACAAACAAACAAGAATTATCTGGAAGGACTGCAAACCTGTTAATTTCTTTTTTCAAGTTGAAGTTCTGATAGCCCTTCCAGTAAATCTTCCAGGTATTTTGTAAATATTCCAGACTACTGTCTGTCATGTCTAAACATGAAGGGAACTGTGCTACTTCTTATCCTTTAGCAATAAAGGGAAGCTGCTCAGTTGTTTCCTAAGTAAAAAGTATTATACTATATACATATTAACTGTATTAATATCTGACCAATGTTGGTATTTTTCAATTTTCTGATACTACATTCTATTTACTTCTTTTTATAAACAGTACATTGCACAGATGATTCATTAGAATTTCTAAAGCAGTATCTCTCCTGATATTATTCCCTCAAGCCATCAGTTTAATTTCCCTTAGGCAGGTTATATCAAAGTCATGCACACTGAGGACACTTCAGGGGAAAAAAAAAAAGTGGAAAGGTTAAAATGTCACCAGTTTAGAACTTCTGTGATAACTTGTCTTTTTATGTTTCTAAATGTACATTTTCCTTTTTGAGATGACGTAGAAAATATTTCCAGATATGGGAATTTTAATATATTCTTCTTTTGACAGGTACAGAGATGCAGGCAATTTGTCCTTGATGAGTCAGCTATATAAGTAACTGATTACCAGACTGAGATACTTCTTTGTCTGAGTGATTTGCTTCCTGTTATTTTCTTGCAAGTGACAGAGTCAAGTTATTAAAACAAAAGAAAAACCTTCTCTGCAGGCAGAGAAGATGTTGCTTTTAAAGAAAAGCAATCTGAAAGTGAAAACTGGATGCCTTAAACTGAAAGGTAAAAGTCCTATTGATTTAAGCAGCAGGAAGATTTCATCATGAATGTGAGAATAATTTGTCCCACACGTTATTGAATATATTGAATGTGGTTATGAAGAAGAAATATAACACAAGCTTTGTGTGCATTTTAGCAGGCATGCACATTGGATTTTTTTTTTCTCTTGCAGATTGCAAGCTGGAAGCTTTGCCTTCATTATGAGGTGAGAGCACAAAGCCTTGGATCTGTTGGTGCCAATTTGACTGATAATATCCTGACAGCACTTGGTCTCCTGCACAACAGAAGGGAAGCTCTTTTTTTTTTCTTCATATTTTAATAATTTCTGTGCCATTAATGGTTAGGAGCTGTAGTCACAGAGAAAGACAGCCATTGCATTGGATAATGCAACCATCATAAAGATGATTCTTTTCTCAGAGACTTGATGTAAATTGCATAATCATGCTCAGAGATCCTGATTATGGTTGTATGGAGAGAAACAATTAGGCTCCAATCACCCTACTGCAATGAACAAAAAGGTTTGTTCCATTTATCAACCTGTAGTTCAGGTCAGAAGAAAAATCTTTCACTTCTTTGAGAAGTCATCACATGAATTCTTCCCAAGAGCAAGGGAAAAGTAGAGACAAAATTAGGACCTTATGAGTCATAGCTTGTTCTCTTATCTATTTTGGGAACACAACATCTGTAAGCTACCCTTTATTCAAGGGTATTCAGAATTAAATTCCTTTATTTTTATCAAGGACTAATCCAAGTCCTCAATGAAAAAAACTGAGAAGCTAGTGCAGAATGCATGTTTGATTCCTCTTATTTCCAACAGTAAAGTAAAAAAGATAGGTAAAGTGTGCAGGTTTTTTTGATTGATTGGTTGGTTTTGGAGTTTTTTCCCCACTGTCCAAGAAACAGGAATTCTGGTCTTATTTCTTTGGTAAAAAGAAAAGGTACAGAGGTTAAGCAACTTCACAGTCAAATCTCCCAAAAGTTAACAGTAACTAAATCACATATATATATCTGAAAGGTATAAATCTTTAAGTGTGATTCTTCTCCCCAAAAGATTCTCAACAGAACAGAAGTTTCACTGACTGTCTTTCTAGGACAAACACAATTGCATTGAAAGTATATGGGCATGAAATGTTGTCATGATTAATTTGTCCTAACGTTGTACTGGTTGTGGCCTAGAAATATCTTCTGTGTAAATCAATGTTTGATCCCTTTCTACTGGTTTGAAATGAATTTTGATAGAAACTCAGTTATGGATGAGACTATAAGAGAGACATGAGGGAATTAGGTAGCTGCTTGCTATCTGAATGTAAAAATGCTTTTCACAGAGCACAAATATTTACAAATAGGCATTATTTTTTATACATGGAACACAAATACGAAAAAGCAAACTTGTGATATTGTTTCAAAAAGAGTCACATACCTGAGTAAACATTAAACATTGGTTTAACATTTCTAGCAGAAATAAAAACAAAAACTTACACAGTATACTTACTGAGACCGGGTTTGATTATTTTTACATGTCTAGGATCTGATTTTATGCAAAGTAACATTGTGTCAATGAAGAAATCTATGTTTCTTCTGGGTTTATTCTCTTCCCTGAAGTTCTGCTAAAGTATAAACATTTATTTCACTCTTTCCCTTCCCAGAGTGGGTACTTAGTTTTAGGTTTAATACAATTCACAGATAGTTTGAGCAGTGGGGAAAAAATAAAAATGGAAAATTCTGAAACCATTTTGTTACAAGCCTTCCCACTTTTCCAGTAGGAATTTTATTACATCTCATATTGCTATACATTGTCTTAATAGACGTAAGCTCTAAATGAACCAGTGCTATCACAGGAGACCTGGCACTAATGAATACCAAAAGAACACATTCTTTCGATTCCCTAAATGGAAGTCATCATTTTCAATTAGAAAGCAGAAATGAAAAGATGAGAATTGATGGTCTGTCTCAGCTGCTAGCGTTTACCTGCAGATATCTATTGAAGAACACACTTAACATCCATCACCAGGAAAAGCATTATTAGTTCAATATTCTCAGATACCTTGTACAGGCTTTTGGAGCTATTAAAGCAAAAAATTCATTGTCTGTTCCGAAATGGAAGACCCAAGAACACACAGAGAGCATATTTTTAGCTGTATATTCATGTAATGGCTAGAGCAACAGTTGAGACTTTACTGTAAAGCAGCAAACATATTTTGATCCATCAGTGCCAATCAGTCTGTGATTGCAAGGAATGACATGGAAGCCTGAAATAATTCAGAAAAAAAGACATTTTTTCGTGCAGTCCTTCCAAGAGTTCATCTCATTGGCTGATGCAGCTTTACAAACCACTGCATAATGCTGCCCTGCCTTCTCATGGGCAGCATACTGACGTTACCAGCCACCTCATGCACACTTTTGCCTTTCTGCCTTTGTTATCAAGCTCATTTACAGGCTGCCTAGAGAGGTTGTGGATGCCCCATCCCTGTCAGTGTTCAAGGCCAGGCTGGATGTGGCCCCGGGCAACCTGGTCTAGTGTGTGGCATCCCAGCCCATGGCAGGGGGTTTGGAGCTGGATGATCTTTAAAGTCCCTTCCAACCTGAGCCATTCTATGATTTTCAAAAGGTGGTTAGATTGAGTTACATGTTACTTTTTTTTCCCTTCTAATTTCTGCATAAAATATTGCAGCCCCCTGGTTTAGTGGTATGTTGGTGATAGGTATGGTAGGACACTGTATCTTAGAGGTCTCTTCCAACCTTTGTGATTCTGTGATTCTATGGCTGTTTTAAATTACAGATAGACTCTTCCTTCTCCCCTATGCTTGCTCTGTTACATAAAGACATTCCAAACCTTTCACTTTCTTTTGACTCACATGAAATCAAGTGTAAACTTTCATATTTCAGTGAAAAAAAAACCCTTATGATCCAAGTTGACAAGAGAAGTTACATATATTGCATTATAAACTTTAAAAAGAAAAGAGGTGAGAAAATGACTGACTTTATTCTCCAGAATATAAAGAAAAAGAAAACAAAACAATGAAGGCCAGCCTTTCCACTCAAATATTTCTTGCACAGATTCAAGAGTGTTTCAGATTTTCTGCACTCTTTCAATCATGTTTTCATTTCTCTTATGAACATTAGAATTCCTTAACTGTTAAAAAATCGATATAATTTGTACTTTTGTAGGAGTTTGTATCACTGTTGACAAGGTATAGGCAAATGAAAATACCATATAAACCTAAGCAGCATTTGACTTCACCAAGAGCCTTAACAAGGAACTTGACAGCTGACAGTAAGGCAATATTTTCAGGCTTATAGCAGGTTATCACCATCATTGATGTAATTGCTGAAGTTTGTAATATAATAAAATATCCATAAGTTGAATAGAAGAAATGAACAATAATTGCCAGGCTATACTTCAGGCTTTTAATTCACTCGGCCTACTTTTTAGGTGTATGTGTGGGTGGAGTTTTAAAGTACAAATTCAGTATATTTCTGCAAGTTCTGAAATAGTAATTACTTTTTGTTTTTCTTCAAATCTTTTTAAGAGGCACATTACAAATATGGAATGATTGCTGCCCAAATAAATATAAAACCATGCAGTTTCAAGGAAGGACTTAGGCATTCACAGAAAAAAAACAGATAAATCATCCAAAAGCGTATTTGAAAAATAAATGACACTCCGCAGAAAATTCTTTCTTGTCAGCATTATTACAGAGAAAAAGATAAAAAATTACTGAATTAATAGCTAAATTAATATATACTATTAAGAGACTGACATAATTTCATTGTCACATTTCAATTCATAACATTGTTTTAAATTAATCTAGATAGAGGCACACTTACCTTGATGTTGCCAGAAATGTTCAAATGATGACTGCCATGCTTCCAGATGTGCACAATACCAGGAAATGTAAACTAACAAACTAGAACTACCTCATAGCACGTTAACATTTAGTACTAATAGGTCATTTATTAATATAAATATTTTAGAGTATCAATAATGATATTAGGAATTCAAAATATCAAATAAAATTAGGGAATACAGATTCAACATTTCTTTACATAAGAATTGAGAAAAGATGTCCTTTACATTTTCTAAAAACCTGTCTTTCTTTTGAACTGATTAACTATGGAACCTCCACAAAGTTTACATGGATTATATAAAAAAAACCTACCTTAATACTAAAATCCAGCATGAAAACAGAGTTTTGACCATCAATGTGACAACAATTCACTGATACCTAAGTGTAGTCACGTTCAGAAATCTTATCAAATAAGTTTTCAATTACATAAAAATGTAGTCACAAGAAATGTGTCTGAATGTTTGCTTCAATGAGTTAAAGAGATTTGAATGAGTTCTATTTACTATATAAGCACATTTAGTATTTCACTGTAGTGTACTTGCACAGGCAACCTCATAGAATGTTTTAAAAATTAGCTTTTTAGTTAATAACACTTTAAATGACTTCACCTCTTTTTCAAAACTGCACATGACACACATTTATATAAATACATGCATTTGATTCTTCCTTTGGAAGTAGCTAATGCATGAGATCAGACTGGTTTTTAAACTCTCTACATATGATTCGGTTTCCTTCACATATTTATTATAAAGACACAGAAGTCCTTACCGTTGTCTTTCTAAAGTTCAGATATCAACATCAATACAATAAGTTGTCTCCAAAAAGACAGAACACCTGCCTTATTGTTGCATGCATGCTTGGGCATCTAGAAATCTCAGGAAGAATAATTCCAGAAGTACTTTTATTCAAAGGATAGAGAGGGATAAATAAAAAGCTGGAAAGTCTTTGGCCCAGCTGTGTGATATTTTGCCATGGTTCTACTTGAACACAGAGAGAGAGAGAGAGGAGATACGTACATGAACCTGTTAAAGCAGGTCCAAAGGAGAGCCATGAAGGTGGTCAGTGAGCTGGAACATCCCTATTATGAAGAAAGGTTCAGCTGAGGTTGTTCAGCCTGGAGAAGAGGAGATTCTGAGGAGACTTTATTGGGGCCTTTCAATATATAAAAGGGGCTTATAAGAAAGATAGAGAGACTTTTTACCAAGCCCTGTAGTGACTGGACAAGGGGCAGCAGTAAAATCAAAGTGAGTACATTTAGATCTGATAGAAGAAATTGTTTATGACACAGGTGGTGAGACACTAGAACAGGTTGCCCAGAGACATTGCAGACGCCCCATCACTGGAAGCATTCAAGGTCAGGTTGGATGGAGCTTTGAGCAACCTGATCCAGTGACAGATGTTCCTTCCCATGGCAGGGGTGTTGGACTGGATGATTTTGAAAGGTCCCTTCCAATTCAAACCATTCTATGATTCATCTGGCTAATATTGAATGATTACCTATGCGGTCCTAACAGATTTTCAATCTATTGCTGTTAATGACACAAAATAGACTGAAAGAAGAATAATTTAATGTGCCTCAAGAACAAAACTAACATTTATAGTAAGTATAACATCCAGTATTCAGGTCCACTCAAGTGATAATTTTCCAGAGGAAACAGAGAGAACAATTCTCGTTTTCTTAACAGTCTTGAGTTCCTCACTTTTACTTTTTTTTGTTATTTTCCTTTTTTGTTTTGTTTTTAAATGCATAACTATATCAAGATATACAAAAAAATACCAAAATATCTTTTTCAATTCCTGGCTTTATGTTTAAATCTGACTAGCATAGAAGAAGAGCTCTTCTGTATTTAAACAAGAGTCAAATTAAGAGACAAGAAAAAAAAATCTCAGTACTCTGATGAGCTAGAACATTGTTGAAATGTATTAATCACATTAAGAGATAACTCAGCAAAAGAAGTTTCCTGTGTTTCAAAGTAGTGCATGTCAAGAATATAGATCAGTTTTGCTATCAAGAAAAACAAATTAAAAATATTTGCAAAAGCCATTCTGAATTAAAAAGCACACAAACAAAATTACTCTATCTTACCTTATGTATCTAAAATGCTGGGAGAATGAGTATTTGAGCAGTCTATATGCTCTTCTATGCAAACTGTATGATTTTCAGTAAGATAAAATATAACTCTGAAGTCTACTATTATGAGGACATTTTTAGCTTAATTTTATATGGAAAAGTAGAACTTCAATAAATAAACCTTAATTTGGAGAAAAGCCTGGTACATGCAAACATCCAGGAGCTGAAATCACAGAGAAGGAAGAAAAGTTTTTTTGGCCTATTGTCATGGAAGTAAGGTTATTTTGTTGTTCAAACTAATGTTGACAGAGGAATATTTATAATGTCAAGAAGATGCAACTTCCTGCTCTGCTTGAAAGACAGAAGTACCAGTTTATCTCAATATTATAATTCATGATGATGGAGGTTTTTATATTCAGGAAGATAATTTTACTTTTTGAAATCCCTAGACTCTGTATTACCTGCAACATAAATTCCATCATTGTATATAGCTTCTATTGTCTGTATTAACTCTATATCTGCTGCCCTAAAACCCAGTTTGTACACAAAAATAATAAATACAGATAAATAGTAACATTTTCCTTCTTCCTACCATTACCAACTGTTTTGAAATGGGTGAGCACTCATTCTTGATTAATTTTCTTCTTTTTATCTTTTTTTTTTCCACATGGAAAATGCCAGTTCTCAAAACTTGCTAAATCACTGAGCCAAGAGCAAATAGGATCTGATGACAGATTTGACATAAATTAGCACAAACATCATCATAAATATCCAGTCATTTTTGTCTAATATGAAGACAGCTGTCAAAAAGAATGTAGCTTAATGTAATTTCCATAAGATACTGAACAGAATTCAAAGTCCATTAGCAAGAACGTTCTGTTATAAAACCAAAGGTGGCCCAAGGATCTATGATGAATCAACAGGTAAACAATCAAACACTTCTATGCAATTAGTAATGAAGAAAAGAGTCACTTACTTACCTAAAACCCCCAGCCTGTAATTGAGAGTGACAACAATGACATTTCCATAACTTGCAAGAATGCTGCCATCAATCATATTGCCAGTACCCTCCATGTAAGATCCACCATGGATGTAGACCATAACAGGTTTCTTGCTGTTCTGATCATGAATGTCTGAAAAAGTTTGAGTAAGGAAAACATAATAAAGTAATAAAAAATAAGGAAATATGGCATTAGCAATTCATAACAGTGCTAAAAATATTCACAATTACTTCCTGTGTTTTCAATGTTATTACCATCTCTTTAATCAGCTAGCTTACACAGTTCAGGAACATCCTATAAGCCTAATATTTATAGTATGAATATTTTTCTTGGTTACTTCAAATACTATTTTCCCTGAAATGTTCTCAGGCCACTTACAATGCCTTCAATATTACAAGAAATGTAATTTGAATATAAACATCTAAAAGCCTTAAAGAGAAAAATCAAACTATGGAATAATCTTATCTTTTTTTTTCAGAATATTCCAATTCAATTATATTCCAATTTGCAAATATTTGTTATCTAATAATAAAATTACAATAATAATCCATATTTTCCCATTCCTCACTGAGGCATAATTGTTGGAATTATATTTCCAATAATTCAGTAAGAGATAATATCACAAAACCAAATTGTTCTGATAAAAGTAAACATAGTAAACTGTTCCTTCTTTCAAACAGCCTAACAAACAAAGAGTATTTACAAGAATTCGTGGCCCAGATTTTTTGTACTTAAATCAAATGTTGTCTTTTTTTTTGTACTTTTCCTGGTCAAGGTAGATAAGCCTTAAAGAGCAGCCTTGAATTAATCCTCCTTAATGGTGTGGCTGATCTTTTGTATATGCAGAAAAGCTCTTGACTACTTCCAAACAGGTAAAAAACTGGGTCTATTTCTAAAAGAAAGTTAAATTAAATTGCTAGCAATAAGTTCATGCTTTAGAGTGAGTTATAAAGATGCACTAATGAATGCGTTTGGGTATATTTAGTACCAGATACACCTCTTTTCTTCTACTAACATAAAAGTTAGGGTCTTGATTGTAGAGGTGATTCAGACTACCTAAATTATGAATGTAAGTTCTCTACAGAAACAGTGGGAACAAGGGCTAAGCTCCTTTAAAAAGCAGAGGGCAATTCAGCAAGCTGCCATTAGATTTTCACACTTTTTTCAAAATTTCTATGTAACTTGCCTGTGTGGGAAAAAAAATCCCAAACCCAAACAAGCACCAAAAAACCCCAACCATGTTCTCTTTTGAGTAGGACTGGTATTCAATAGTGGAAAAGACTATTGGAGGAAGAAGATGAGCTCTAAATACCTACAGCAATGGGACCTGGATTTAAAAGCCTTCCAAAACTCTTCCGTCCCCTCAGGTTTTCTAGGAAATATTCTAAGATACCAAAAATGTGATGGGCAATGAGGTACAACATATATAATATTTTTTATATGTGGAACTATTTTGAGCATATTCAAAGGTAAGTTTGGATTCTCAGCTGACTGTAAGCAGCATATTTTCAGGGGCCAATGTACACTTGTCTAATTATTAAAAGTATAAGGCTTGTTGTAGAATCTGCCGCCTTTACATAAAATGATACATACTTCACATGTTGTATTTGAGCAGTAGAACAACAGTTTTTGTGATAAAATCTTTTAAAATGTTGTGATTGTAAGAGTAATGCAGCTATTAAACAGCTCACATAAAACAGTAAGGTGTATTCTAGTGGATGTATTTGTTTTTATTGTCAACATTTTCACCAAAGTACATGAAAGTGTTTCTCCTGTGGAGGCACAGCTAGGCCTTCAAAAAGTGAAAGCAACAATTATTTAACACTACTATTTGTGTTACTGAATTACCTTTCCCTTCTCTCTCCAAAGTCTCATAGCATGATTTGTTGTATTTAATCTTTAATCTTTCCTTACTACTAAGTTCTACAGCAGGGTTGAATCTTTCACTGCTGAAGTCAATGGGAGGTTTCCTCTTCCCCTTCAATAGGAACATGATTAGCTTCAACATAAGGGAAATGAGCTCCATGCTTTATGTGCTTAGATATAAAGTGGATGCTCTTGTTAATCATGAATACCAAACATCTTATAATTTTTAAGAAGTCTGAATAATAATGTATTCATAATCTATCTTAAGGTTTTAAAGCTAGTTTGGTTTTGCTTGTTATTTATCTTTTGCTTTTACCACAGAATTTGGTATAAGAAATGAAGATAACATCATTTAAAAAAATATGCTGCACAGAAATAGGAAGGTGATACTCAGAAAATAAGAGTGTAATTTTGGAGTATTTTGCACAGCATTTTTGTGCTACAAGGAATAGTGTAATTCAGCAATGAAGGTGATACAGTAGAGGGCAACCAGTGTGAATCGAAGACCAGAGATTTTTATTACGGTATTTTATATATCAATAGAGTAGCTATGATTGAGCTAAACATCCAGGGAAAGAGGATATAAGTGTCCTCACTGCAGTATCCATAATTCTAAGGGGAACAGAGATAAGAAATGCTTCAAAGTTACTTGAAGTGATGTTAGATAGAAGAAAACAGGAAAAAGGCATGGAATAACACTTCAGATTGGCCAGGCTTGAGAGGATTAAGAAACATCTTGCTCCAAAACCAGACCAATAAACTGCCCAAGTTGGTTATCTTCCCAATTAATTTGAAAATATTTTTATAATTTGGTAAATGATAAAGTTAAATAAACTGTCAGTGTAACTTTAGTTAAAAGGAAGGGTTTGAATAGAGGAAGATTCCATGACTTCTTTCTATTTCAGTTCATGCTAAATAACTCTGAAGTGCCAAGCCAAGAAAAAAGTGTTTCCTTGCAAATTTTTTGGGTGGTACTTCACTGTGAACTTTAACATCTTCTTTCAGGGAATCCAACTCTGAAAGAAGCCAATTAAAATGACTGTCATTGATTTCAGTGAGTATGTAGTCAGATTCAAAACAAATGTATCTCAGAGGCTAGCTGATTACAGGGAAAAAACTATACAGCAACATCAAGAGCTTCCTTTATTTTTGTATTCTGAAACAAATCACAGCCTGTGAGAAAAAAATATGTAAGTAAATAAAAATAGCAAAGACAAAGCACAGTTCAGCTGTATCAATATACAGCATGTTCACTGGGGAAATAGTGGAAGTGAAAGGAAGGATGTATGTGAGTTGTTTTCATTAATTTCAAACAGGTGAATTTACAAAATGTGTAGGATGAAAAGAGCACATGCATGTTTTTAAATTCCATTTGCTCAACCTAAGAAAGAATAAAGGGGAAAAAGTATGTGGTTCTAAATGATATTTATGTTACTCACTTCACATACATTTAGGAATAACCTTTACATCTGTGTCACTGCAGTCATCTATATGCTAATTTGGATTTTAAAAAGAAAAAGCAATGGAAGTAATTTCGAAAGAAGGAAACAAAGAGGCACACTGATGTGTGCTTCTGAAAATAAGAGACTAAAAATCATGTTGAAATAACAGCAATAACAATAATTATTATCATTATAATAAAAAAATTAAAAGTTTATGTTCATGCATCAGGGTCGAGCTTTGAAAAAACAAAAAATACCTTCATCTTCACCACGATCATTACTGGTTATATCATCTGCGCTTTTCTTTGTGTTGGCTCCTGGGATCATAGTGAGGAGGAGAATAAAGGGAAAAAGAGAATTCAAAAACAGCAGGTTCTCAAAAATAATTTAAAAAAACCACTAGTACCAAAAAAAAGTATGTAACAAAAATGTCAAAATCTGTTACATTTGATATTGAAAAACAAAAACAATGCAAACTGCACATAAACATAAAATGTCAAGAAGAACAAATTGAAAATATTTGAAAAAATGTATTCTGTGACAATGCAGTTACTTCAGTTAAAAGTGATTTCTGCAAAAACAAAATTAATGTGCTATTAAAAAAGAATAATATAAACCAAAAAAGTATACTGAAAAATTGACCAAATTATGGTTTCTACATAAGAAATGCAATTTATTTCATTTTGTTCTGTAACCTTGAAGAAATAATGCCTTCAGTCACTATCTTCAATGACTTAACATTTTATTCATCCTCATTAGGATTTATTAAGAGTTAATTTGAAAACATAAGCCTGAATTTTAGATGGAGCTAATGCAAATAAAAATATCACTGAGTCTTACAGAACTTGAATGGACCAAGACAAACCATACACACCTCCTTAAAGAGTAATCTTTGTTTCCCATAAGAGCAATATTTAAAACAACAGATTGAAAACAAAGGTGAAACAGATTTGAGTCTATCCCAGATATGACATTGGTCCAAAAGTAGCCTTGGTTCATATTACACCACATTTCATGCTCTTTAGAAAAAAACTAGAAATTAACTGAAAACAGTTACTTACCATGATTAAGAACTTGCACTTATTAGCAAATTTAATAGAGAATACATTTTAATTTGTATTCAATATGCTTTATGAAATACTTTTGAGGTATATACATGCACACACACAAACATTTACACACAGACACACATATATACACACACACATGTCCATATATATGCCATAGCCTGTGCTTATGGGAGCAAGAGGAAACAAACATGGTTTTTGTAGTTTTCCCCATCCCTCTCCTTAGGCACTACTTCTGGCTTCTGCAGCAAGTAACATCCACTGCCTCAACCTACTCCAGTGCCTCACTACCCTTATTGTGAAAAATTTCTCTGTTATATGCAGTCTAAATCTCCCCTCCTTCAGTAACTCTCCCACGCTCGTCCTCAGATGGAAATGCTCTCCCCATCAAACAACACAGTTGAGCAGGAGGCAGCCCCCCTTACTGTAAGCTCACTCTCTGGCTCACATTTCCTTTGATAATGAATAAAAATCTCATTCACAAACGGATTTTCTGGGGTTGGAAGTCTTCCAGATGTATTCACATGTTACATCGTCCTCCATTCAGGTAATATGTATCATATATATGTAACGTAGTCAGGTCTCATGCATGCAGTTTGCAACTGCTTGCATTTTAGGTATCCATTCTGAAGCCTCTAATGGCAGCAAAAAAATATCAGCTACTGCTTAAATTGATGCCATTTCTTTCCATTTTATATGTAATTGCTCCATCTGTCACACAGTATACCTTTTGACCCCATTTAATTCTGGGAAAGCGCTCAGTTTTCAGAAATCACACAGCACATTATTAGCTGTATGACCTCCCAGTTTCACATAGAGCATGCTCAACCTTCTGGAAACTTCCAGTTCAAACCAGATTAATACAGAATTTAAGAGTCATACTCTCAGTGATATGTCTTATTTATACAGTCATTTCAATAGATCTCTAAAGCTCTTCATTTCCATCCCATGAGAACTATTATAATTTTACAATCAGCTCAAATCAACAGTTCATTACAGTCTCCAGGGAGCATTAGGAAAGCAAAACTGTGCTTTCATTTTCCCAAGACTGGTGGGTTAGACTTACTTTGAGTCTCACTTTGTGCTCAAGCCTTAAGTTATTTCATATCCAAAAAGAGGGATCTATCAGCAGGGGAGTTTGGCTGTCATAACACTGTCCCTGGGTCAGGGCTGTGGCGCAAGGCTCTCCAGCTACCTTTGTAGCTGTACCAAGAAGTTTTCATTTGGCAGCTGAAGAAAGATCAAAAGAGGCATCTGACATTTCAAAGGAAAACAGAGAAAACACTTATTGAGAATTACAGCTTGTCAAAGTGACTTGGAAGCTGACTGTGCATCACCTATGTTAGAAGAGATCACAAAGGCAACCTATCTATCTATAAACCTGTACTTTTAGAGAAGCCTGTTTGACTTGAATTGGAGAAAGAGAAATATATGCATTTTGTCTGGATTTTTATAGCCATTATTTATTAACTATTTACTGAATACTGGCAATATGTTTGCAATTGTGTGTGAGTGTATAGATATGTGCAAATATATACACGAGTATGTATAGAAGAGTGCCCTATGCAGTCAATAGTCTTAGAGCACAGGTTTATTCTCTCACACTCCCTTCCCTTAATGGTGTTGAAATGATATTGTTAATAGTATGTATAACTCCAGCAAACAGCCACATTCATTGATTTCAAAGCAGTTCTTACCCACAAATTAGATGCTTTCCACATATCTCCTAAGTAATATGAAATGAAAGCTCAGAATTTTACTTAAATTTTCCTGAATTTAGTTTTGTTTTAATTCCCATATTAGCACTGAATAGTAGAAGACACATGAATACAGAGGTCATTATTCTAATACCATTAAAAACAATAAAAACATTTGGGTTGCAACCGCTGTCTCTGGTAGTTAAATGTTGCTCCTGTACAAACATGCAACATAATGGAATTTGTGTTCTTAATGACTCCACCTGCAAAAAACACACAGGAAAAATCACTAGAATTCCAGACCACAGCAAATGTGTAGATGCTGCTGTATAGCCAGGAAATGCTTCTTTTCAAGAAGAGACAATTCAATGACAATTTTGTGTCATATTTGAAATTGGATGAAAAATGCAGCAAAAATTCCTGCAAAATACCGGCATGGTGATTCCACCACTTCCCTGGGCAGGCTGTTCCAATGCCAAACCACTCTATCAGTGAAGAAATTTTCCCTAATATCCAACCCAAACCTTCCCTGGAGCAACTTGAGGCCATTTCCTCTTGTCCTAATGCTAGTTACCTGGGAGAAGAAAGCAACCAAACCCCACCTTGGTATAACCTTCCTACAGGTAATTACAGAGAAGGAGAAGGTCTCCCCTGAGCCTCCTTTTCCTGAAACTAAACAAGCACGGTTCCCTCAGCCAATCCTCATAACACTTTTGCTCTTCACCAGCTTTGTTGCCCTTCATTAGACAAGCACCCACAACTCAATGTCTTTCTTATACTGAGATGCCCCAAATCAAACACATTATTCAGGGTGTAGCCTCACCACTGTCAAGTACAGGAGGACCATCACCTCCCTAGTCCTGCTGGCCACTCTGTTTCTAATAGAAGACAGGATGCTGTTGACCACATTAGTCACCTAGGCACACCTCTGCCTTGTGTTCAACCACTGTTGACCAGCAGCCCCAGGTAGGGTGGGCAGGAGGACACAGTCACCTGTCAGTCATTCTGCAAATATTTGCATTTATTTAAATTGTATTTATTAGTCCTTGAAAAAACTACAAAACAAGGAAATTTTATCTTTCATGCTGTGTTAATCCCTTTTGATCTGTTTTACTAAAAAAAAATTGTTTTCTGTAAAAATTACCGAATATAATTGTTAAAACAATTAAAGTTTAAGAGATTGCTTTATTGATAATTATTAATTAAAAAGTCATTGTTAGTTAACTACATAAATTTTGTACTTTTTTAAATAAGGATTTTTGTTACACAAGTTACACCACATCTAGAAACTGAAGCCTTCTAAATAGAGTCCATTGCTTTGACATACTCATCTATAAAGGCTCAAAAGAAAGGAAGCATTGTGCAGCCTATCCTTTCAGTGACCTCCAACAGATAGGGGGAATATTTCTTGTACTTCCAGTGTAACTGAATCTGCTCTATTTGATGGAGGACTGGACTGAGCCTGCAATTCTTACTGATTGAATAATGAAAGACTCATTCAAAAGCATTAATTCACCATATAGTTATTTAAATTAATTCAGACAGAAGCACATTTTTTTCTGTACAAGCATCAGGAGGAACACTGTCTGTATGAAAAGTGAGGCAGTGACCTCAAATAGCTTACATTTCTCTGCTAAATTGGTGCACTTGATGAGGTGTGAATGTAAAAATGCTAACATGTCTGAGTGCACAATTCTGCTATTTAAAGGCACAGCATTTGCTTTCACCTATCCCACCTCCCTCATCAACCGAGCAGTTTTGCAATTCAGAAGATACCTACATGCTACTTTCTGAACTACAATATCCAAACCAAAACAATCAGTTCAATATACTAAAATGATTAAAAATACAATATTTCCCTTTGTGTTACATATGCTGTCTCTGTGCTAGCAAAGCTCCAAGGCACTTGCATAGTTTTAAGCGTATCAGCAGTCCTGTTCACTTCAAAAAAAACAGCAGTAGGCACAAGCTTCTGCACTGTGATGAAGCCAGCTTCAGTCCTATCTGAGGACCAAGACCATAAGTAAGTCTACAGTAAAGATTCAAGAACAGGAGAGCCCTAATAAGATATATAAATCCCACTGCAAAGGTTGTCTAGAAGTACATGCAATAGTCTTCAATGGCAAGAGAGTGAGTCTAAAATATGGGTCGAGTACAGAGGGCCATAAAGTTGTTAGCATGATGATTATACTACAATTAAGTTTCCAAGAATGGATAGGACTTCTAAAATAGAAGGTACAAATCAACGTTTCTTCTTCCCAAGCCTAGATGTAAATACATTCCAGGTAAGCTAAATAACTAGACTTTGCAGAAAGAATTCAGTAATGTTAACCTAACACTACCAGTAACTAAAGGGGGAGTACTTTCAAATAAGCCTAAAAGAAATAAGTAGCTATGTTCAATTTAAAATGAATGTGAACAAATGTGTAAATATAGTAACAGCCAATTTTAATAACTAAAGGAAACTTACACCTTCTCTGCAGACAGTTCAACATTGCAAGCACATACTCTGCATTTAGCAGCTGCTGGTAAGGTTGTTTCTTCAAACTCTCCCTTTGGGCATTTGTATGCACTACTGGAAGCTGTGAGCTGAATAACCAACTCTTAAGAACATCTCTAATTATTTGATGTAGCTATTTTAATTCTACATTTCGTACACAAGCTCAATTTTCAGTTGCCTTTGGAGAATTCAGGAAAAAGTGTTTGTTATTTCAGTGGACCCTGTGAGAATGCAATTTTATTCCATTGTAACAGATGATACAATAGGCACTATATTCACTTCTAATCTTAGTTTTTATTTGGGAATCACGGAAGTCGTAGTTACTGTTAAGTAGGATGTCTGTAGAAGACATCCAAAGGAGATACATGCAAAACATAGTTCCATTTTATTGGGTTTTTTTCTTTTAGTTTTGTTTTTTGTTGTTGTTGTTTTGGTTTAGTTTGGGTTTTTTGTTTGTTTTTGATTTGTGGGTTGGATTTTTTTTGACACCTTAGTCTACACACAGGAATGTATTAATTCCTACTGGAATTAGCAATATCAAACCAACTAAAATATTACACTATCAAATAACTAAAATGTTAATAACAGGATTTAAAAATTAAAAGGAAAGACAGGATAGAATATTGTATAGCTATTTCAGGGAAAATGAGGCCTCAAGTAGACATGATGAAGAGCTTTATAATCTGAAACATAAATATTTAATTATTCTAATACTGCCCAAAATAGTACGTGCACAGAAGAGATTTTCCCTAGGATTTAGCAGCAGATGTTTAGAAAATAAGATAAAATCTGGAAACAACAGCTCATTTAAACTTTTTATCCATCATACATGACTTAGCCAAACAAAAATTATTGTCCTTATCCCAAATAAATTGCACTGTGAGAAGATACAAAGGGAAATACTGACTGTCATGACTTCTAAATAAAACACACAAACCCCATACTTTTAAGGAAGAAAAGCATTCTAGTTTTTCACTGTTTCCCCACAAGTATAGATGAAGACCACACAGTATTAGGATTGGGCCACTCAAAAAATGTGCAAATCTATCTAAATGTCAGGAGATTGAATTAGTGGGCAACAAGCAAGGAGTTCATGAGCAGACCACTTTCCAGTCTCACTAAGATCCTGGAAATTAAATGGAGCAGATCTAGACTTATAAAAAAAAATCCAGAAAAAGAAACCAACAACTAAAATATGATGGGACATTCTGCAAAAAATACATCTAAAGTTTTGTGCAAATATCTTTCTCCATTTTGGCACTTAAAAAAAGCTTTGCTGTCACCCATATCCTAACTGTAATGATATAATTTTCCTAGTGATGAAAGTGCATTGCCCTTTTCTGTCACATATTGATTTTACTACATTTCATTTTAGTATCTCATTCCACAGGTCTCTATGTGGCTTCCCTCTTCTCTTTATTATGAGTTTCTGTTGTGAAAAGCAGCAATTACAGTAACAACCTTTAATTTGTGATTCAGACTCTTGCCTTTGAAAATAGGTTCCATCCATTAATATCAGCAGTATGGTAGAAAACAGACCATTAAAGTAATTGGTAATGTTCCCTCTCTCAAGACTACCTCACAGACTTCCACACTAAGAAATGGACATCATCTGACAAGTTATTGTCTTCAAACCCTTTCTTTATTCCTTTCCATGTTACTACATCCTTTAGCACCATCTTTTTCTTCATACTGGTTAGCTTCCTGAAATTATGTTCTTGTTTCTTCCTTACAAGACTTTGATACTTATTTTCCCTTTCTTTTATTTCATGATGTTCTGATTTTTTTCTTAACTTCACCCTAGGGTCATTCTTAACTACCCATAATACATACTCTACTCTCCTAGACTATCAAAATTAATTCAACCCCATTCTGTCTTCATTTGTTACACATCTTCAGCATTAACATAATAATTGAATAGTATTTCAGCTTCTCTGATTTCTTATTTGTTAGTCTTACTTTGTTCTACATTTACTCTTTTTCTTCTCTAGGTATCTAGTTTTGCAAGAAGCAACAGGATAATATGCATTTCTCTTAGAGTCCCCAGGAACTAAAGATATGTAAAAGAGAGTTAAAATAAGCCATGTTTTGATAAACTGAGGTGTCAAAAGAGTACACTTATATCCTTAGACCCATTAAGGATAAACCAGTATTTTATTCTCAGGAAGGGTCTGAGGATAAAATTATTGCTCGGCCAGTGAAATACTTCAGTGTTTAATTAAAATAAGCTACTCTATTAGAAGATTAGTAGGAACAGATAATGTCCATATTAAAATCAAGAAAAATAATGCTATTATAGCCTAAGTGAAAGAGCAATTAAAAGCTTCATAAAGCATTTAGGTACATTGATAAAAATAACATACAGCTGTCTTCAAGAAAGAATCTTTGATCTGCTAGAAATCTTTAGGCCTCTCCATACAGTACTTGATAAAAGAAACTTGTCGATAAATTTTATTTGGGTTTTCAAAAAGCTTTTGATAAACCCTTCTGCATGGGAGGATGTTGAGAACATAATTATCCATAGAGAAAGAGGTGAAGTAATGTCATGGATTAAAAACAAGCAACACAGAGTATGCTAAATTCTAACCAGAGGTCAACTTTCAATGTAGCAGAAGATTAATGGTGTAGTGAAATAGTCTCAAAATTAATCTGATGTTGTTTAACATTTCGTTAATGACCTGGAAAAAGGATGAATTATGATATTGTACTATTTTCTAGCAGCAGAAACTACATGAGTCAGAGAGAATATGAATATCTTCAAAGAGCATTTATAAAGCTAGATAAATGATAGATGACATTTAAGCTGTTACTTTTTGAAGTGAAGTCACACATACATCTAAATGCCTATGAAATATGACCTGTTAGCTCTGCAGTCAATGGAGATAAAGAACGCCTGCCTCTGTCAGGGTGAACTGCAAACAAGGTGTGCTTTTTTTCTCTCAGAATAAAAGGTAAACTTAGCACAGAGATAGAGGTACCTATACAATAGTCCCTTTAAACATTAACAGTCATGCACAGTGGAAACAATAACTTCAGCCAGATGCACAATTATTAGATTCTAAACCATCCATAACTTCCAAAGAAAAAAGCTTGGGCATTAGTCTAGTCTCAGCAATGAGAACCTTAAAAAAAAAATAGCTAATACAACACTCAGAATATCAAAGCATAGCAGGAAGTAATTCTGAAATACAAAAATTTTGTACATTAGTGTATAATAACTCATAGATAAGTTATCAATAAAATCTTATCAGGAATGATACATTCATATCCAATTTCATTTTCACACAGAACACAGCAAATATAGAAAGTCTCCCATTAGTTCTCTATATTGCTGGAAGGCAAAACTGGTTTTGTATGAAAAAAGATTCAATTAGAACCCTCAATTACATCTAGAGAACAGAAAAAATAAAAAGGATCCCATTATGGTATTGTTCACTGACAGCACACATGAAGTGAGACTTAGCTTTTCTGTGAATACAAGAAGTGTTGAATTCCTCTAAATAACTGAATATATATAAAAGTTACTAACCTTCAACAGCAATGGCAGATTTTACAAAAGCAATGAAGTCATAATGCACAGGAATATCAAATAATTTTTAGCATCTTGTATTAACTAATTACACTTTACACCTTTATATGTTAAATCATATAATTAACAGCAACAAATAAAGAAAAGACCAGACAGTGGAATCAGTGAGCAGCTGCATGGTGCTTTGCTGGCAGCTGGGTGGAGTCAAACGATGACACTTGTCCACAAAAGGAGTGAATCTTAGTTTCTATGCTTAATTTAAACTTGCAGCATGTGTGCCTGCTAACTTACTCTCAGAATGGACACAGGAAGAAAAGGGATACACAGAGATGTCTCCTGAAAGCAGCAATGGCAATAGAAAACACAAGGCAAATCATGCTAACATCCACACAGAAGACAGGCTGAACTGATTCACAGCTCCAATGGCATTGTAAAAAAATGCATCAACTTGCAATTACCAAAAAAAAAAAAAAAAAGAAAAGAAAAAAAGAAAAAAAGAAAAAAAGAAAAAGAAAAAGCAAAGCTGTTAGCCTGACACTGCTTCCCACACCCACACCCACCTGGCAATGCAAATCAAAAGCATTTCAACTCTGTGGATTTAGCTACACAAGTAAAAAATTGGAATGAATGGTTTGTACCCTTCAGGTCTGTGAAACACTTTCAAATGTAGAGTCTCCAGGAATGGTCTGCAAGCCATCAGCAGTTTTGAGTCAGCCATGGCAGCTGACCTGAACTGGCTAACAGGTGCAGCCCATACAATAAACATCATGCCCACTAGAAAGGGGCTCCTCCTAATCCTGCTCCTCTTCTTCCTTCTCCTTCTCTCCATCTCTGGAGGGGTTTGTTTACCATTCTGCTCCAACAACTACTTTCCTGTTTGTTGTGAATACTGTACATTTCCTGGGCTTAGTATAAATTTGTATACTTTATATTGGCATGGTTATTAGTTTTGCTGTTTCATTAAGTTAATTTTCATTTCAACCCATGGGTGATCTATCCTTTTATTGATCCCTCTTCTTGGCTGAGGAGGGGTCATCAGGTGATAAAACAACTGTTATAGTCTAGCCCTAGGTATAGGCTAAATAGAGACATGTAGCATGATTTCTTTTTAAGAAAAATCTTTCAACAGAGATCTGTGATAACTGACAGAGAATTACTGTACCTGTATATATATATATAAAAAAATTAAGGCCTGCCTTTTAAGAATTAGGCTGCATTGCTCATAATTAGAAAGGAGACTATTGATATAAGTAAGAGTAAGACATGAGCATTCACAGACCGGACATGAGGATGGTTTGTTATTTACTAACTGAAGAATGAGAGCACATTCCTGGAAAGGGACAGAGGCATACAGGGGAATGCTGATGTTTCTTTAAATCTCCAATGTATCACGACGCTTACATCATGCTGCGTTGGGTTACATCATGTTAGGACTAGTGATGTAACCCGTCGCAATGCAATGCACACATCGCATTCAGTCAGCACTTTTTCAGCTTGTCCACATCATCACCGTGGCCAAGAGAGGTTTGTTTGTGTTAATTCAAATTATTCTATTTCTGTGGTATTTCTGGTTGGTTGTGAATAGAAATTTCCTTGTTTTAAGAAAAAGAAGGAAGGTAAATTGCAATAAAACATATTCTAGATATATAAAACATGTGTAGAACATGCAGATAGGCTAGGTCTGATGATGATATGAAAAGCCACCCACATGAATATACTGTATAGTAAACTTAGGAGTAAGTAAATCAGGGGAGAAATACCAGATGATTCATACTCACTCTAAGTATGTTTCTCCTTTTAGGTTAAAATGAGTCTTTCTGTTCAGTCAAAGTTTCTTTTTTTTTTTTAATGGAACGTGTTCAATAGAACTTCAGGGGTTTAGGGTAAGCTCTTCTTATATGTCATGTTTGTAATGCTCTTGTACTATCAAACCAGCCTTTGGCTCTAGGTGAAGAAAAGATTTCCATACAGCACCAGTCTGCTGAAAGTATGAAAATGGCCCCATTGCCAGTGCCTCAAATGCACATGCTGGAGTCTGTAGTAGCTAAAGTGTGGTTGATGGTGGAGCTAGCACCCAGCAGGGTATTCAGATAGCTGGGGCAACAGCAGCAACTGTCATTAGAACCAAATATCACACAGTAATTCTAATCATTTGCCTAATTCATAAGAATAAAACTATGCAAGCCTAATCTTTGTCTCACCTTGACCTTTCTTTTCTTAGTCTAGCTTTGATGCCAGTTCTTAGGGCTCAAGCAGTAACATTTGGTTTTAACTATGAGCAATTTTTCCAGATACCTTCTGTTTGAAAATGTGACAGATATTTGATTGCATGGTTGTAGCTTTTCCCTGACATAGACCACAGTAAGGTTGCTACTTCCCACTTTGGTTTTCAACACTGTCCCTTGGCAAGTACTTTTGTTTTCTAAATGTTTAAACACAGGAGAGATGAATGGCATATTCATAAAGCCATTAACTTTTTTGTTAATCTCATGCTCCCTAATATTCAAGTTTAGATGGAGAAATGACCATTAGCATAGGATGCAAAAAAAAAAAAAAAAAAGAAATGGCAAGGAGAGTCTGTCACATGCCAGTATGCTTTTGCTTTTTCTGCTGCCAGATTTAAGCATAAATTGTCTAGTCTACTGAACACACTGTTTTCACTGTTTTTGTTTGTGTTCAGTTAACATTTTTCCCATTCTGCCTATCTGCAAAAGGTATACACAGAGGAGGTAGAGTCTTGCTGATTTTCTGCTTTGCTCTCAGTGTTGCACACTTTGGTTATAGCCTGCACAAACACACAGGCACAAAAAGGTAATATCACTGTCTTTCTGATTGTGAATAGATTATAATAGAGCTGATTGCAAATAGAACATTTTTTAAGGTTGATCTTCAACTTGGATGCAAATATGCATCCTCTTCCATTGGCAGTTACAGTCGTGAAAGCACTTACCATTTCTTGACTAAATCCCACCCTTTCTGAACCTTGTGTCATCTGTTTATTGCTGTCTTCTTGCTGGAAGCTAATTCAAGTGCACATGTGATTTCTCTGGAGCTCATCTCAGACAAAAATGTGTCAAGTTAACAAAGAATGACTCTTTAAACGGATTAAGCTAAAACACTCTTGACTGAAATGGGTTAGGAGACAATCATCAAAGTAGCTTCACTAGCAGAGGCAGCAATGCTGTCTTGGAGGGTGACAAGCACTGATTTTGTTTGCTAGTACAGCTGCAGTAGGAAAAGATGTATCTGCTCCCCTGAAATATTTAAGAAGGTGAGAAGTCATTAGCAGAGAAGGAAGGATTAGAATTTGCTGGAGTAATTTAAACTCTAAGAATGGAGTTGGAAAGTAGAGTGGCATTATGTTATCAGGAAGCAAGGACTACAACTGATAAAAAGAGTAGATGCCAATGAAAGACAAGCTGCAAGACACTCAATGCAGCTGTTTCTCAAAAATATCTGACCTCAAGTTGCAAAAGAAATATTTAATCTGATTTCTCTTCATACTCTTCCTAGTTTTTCTCCTTTAATGACAAGACATGCTGTACATAAATCAAATATTCCTATCTTAAAATACTTATGAAATGTCTGGAATCAGATCACAACACAGACAAAGTGACTAACTACAACTAACAAAAGAAAGACACGTTTCTGGGATGGGGTGTTAATTCTGGTAGTTTGGAAAAATCTAGGTACTTATCAGGCATAAAACTACTCTGAAATCAGGTCGTTCTGCAGTCAGCTTTACTGAAAGTAGAATAAAAGTGTTACATCTTAATGACCCATTCTCAAGGAGGAAAAAAGAAAAAAAAAGTGAATACCACGGTTCAGGCAAAATAATTGTATTAATATGGGTAGGTTTACCTGGAGAATACAAACTTCAGATGCTGTGTTTGAACAGCAATGAGTTTTAAACTCTGTGTTAAAACAACTGAATCCCTGAAGCAAGAAGGGAAGAAAAAGGGGGCTGGGTTTGAAGATTGTCCCTAAGGCACTATACCTTCCAGGGCTCCTTTTGGGACAATGTTACTTATGCACCAGCTTTTGCTCAAGGCTTTGCCTAAAGATATAATCTAGCCATCAATAATTATTCATACCATGGACTCCAGCAACAACTCATTCTTTTCTAAAACAAGAATGTTAAACTCTGAATCAGGTCAGAATCCCATAAACATTAAGTAAGCTCAAAGGTCTTCCTTTGTAGATTGTGAAGTCTTGAAAGGAAAAAAAAAATAGGTTTATGGATGACCTTGCTCTAAGGCTTATGCTAAAACATCCACTCTTCCTTATAATTAACAGGACAATTTATTCTGGAATATACTACCACCTTTGTGAAAAGCACTATGTCCTTCCTGCACCCAGGCAGCAAGGATTCATGACATAGAATCACAGAATCGTCAGAGTTGGAAGGGACCTTAAAGATCATCTAATGCCACCTGCCTAGCAGGGACACCATCCACTAGATCATGACAAGCTAAATTACAATAAACAGGCTTCTTCTAATGAGGAATAAGTAGAATCTAGCAGGGTGAAAACTTAAGCAGTTTGTCACACACAGAAGTCATTGGCAAAACGATGTCTTGCTTTATGAAGTTTGTTGTCACCATTTTTCATACTTGCAATAGAAGAAACAGGTGGAATATACAGAGAGCAGACTCTATGATGCAGAAGTTGCAAAATTGCACCCTGGCATAAGAAAATAAATTGAGGAGATAAGTGTATTTATTTTTTTTACTGATGTACAGCTTCACAGGTAACTCTTTACAGTCACATAAACATGTTTACAAACTAACCAAAACATCAAATTTATTTTAAATTTAAAATGAAGTACATAACTAGCTGAGATACAGCAGGGCTGTGTGGAACCTGATAATGCCTTTAAAAGTTCCAGTTTTGGAACTTTTTCAGTTCCAGTTTTGATCCCAACGCAATTTTTTTTTTGCATACATGATTCATTATCTTGAATGCTCTAGATATATTCATTTTATCTCATGTACTCTGAACAGAATGCTGAAAATGATTTATCATAAGTCATTACATTGCCAGAGCTTTTACTGCTGTAATACTGAAGTCCTAATTCCTATTTTAAACATGATAAACTTACTGTTTATTGTACTTCTAGAAATGTACTTCATGCTAGCTGCAAAAATAGCTATTGACTTTAGGATAGGCACAGATTAAATTAACATTATGAAACAATATGTCTGTTTCCACATAAAATATCATTATTATTTTATGTAGATGAGTGAAGACTATTTTATTGTATCTATTTGCTGTAATAAGACAACACTGGGGAAAATGTAGGCCTTCAGGAGCTTAGGAAAAATGAAAGGACAAAGTTAGTACATTAAATCCTGCCTCCTCAGCCCTCCATAAATTTAACATCTATTTTCTGAAAAGGATGCCATTGTATGTGCACATGAGCATGTGCTTGTGGATCCTAACAGTTCTAAAAGGGTCAACAGGTAGCAGAGAGACAAATACATTATCAAATTTTCATCCTTGCTTTACCCTCAGTATAATGAAGCATAAACTGAGCTTTGCCATAAAACCTGTTAGTGAGACTACCCCACTTTAAAAACATTGTTAGAATGGCAAACCAGAAGCATGTGGCCAGGAATACTTGTTCCATTGCTTGTACACATACTGCAAATGGAAACCTGGAAACAATGCAAAGGAAAGCATGAGTTTAACAGATAACTCATCTCAAGTCCACCTGCAATTTAAAAGAGAAATAAAAATACTAAATTTCTAGAAGAAGCAACTGTACAGCTTGTGCTGTTAATGTGTTGCCTTTGAGAGTCCCTTCAAATAAATGGGACACCTACAGAAAAACACAAACTATCTTCCAAGGACTAGATTTTGAAGAAGCTGTTTTAACAGCAAAATGTTGTCCCAAAAATCCATGACAAGGTACACCATGTCACTCACATAAGTTACCTTTAACAGTTCCAACATTACAGTCCCTTTTCAAAGTTGTCATATGTGACTGGAAAAGAACGTATGGGAAGCAGACAGCAAGTCCTAGGAACAGGAACTTAATTAACAGCTTAGGTAATAAATAAAAATGAACCAACAGAAACTTCTGATGAGACCTTTATTACTTCCTTACAAATAAATAAATACTTGTTTTTCTTGACTACCATCCTTTATCACCTAGTTGCCTCAGATCACACTGCAAGACACTAGCTTCAGTCCTGTTCCCTTGGGAATTCATTCTGGAATCCAAAAAAAATGTAATGTCTATGGGCCAAAACCTGCTGTCCAGTTTACTTTTGAAAATCCAGGACAACTTAACCAAAGCCCATATGTAGCATACATGACTGAATAAGCTGGCCAGATCTAATACCATATAAAAGAGTTCTGCTGGCAGAAGGAGTAGGAATTGAATAGAAAAACAGTAAGATATTGGAACTAGAGGAAAAAGAAAGGTAACCGTTTGAGCAAACTTCAGAATAAATAATCACAGTAAAATATTTTCATACACATATACTTCATTCAAAGGCATCAGAAAGAGTCAGAGAGGAAGAAAAGTGAGAAATTCACACAAGTACATAAACTACGAATTGAAATGAAGTAAGTTTAGGGTAAGCATAGGAATATTTAAAATGCTATTGTATTTTATAGTGACAACACTCCAGGCTTTGCCTTTAGTAGCCGAACATCCTCTGAAACGCCTGCTTTATGAGTGCATGTATATATAAAGTTTCATGTGGCTAATAAAATAAGACAAAAGGTAAAAATTTAAGTTCTTCAGTTAACAGATATGTCTTTTTCATTCTGATGGCATCTGTTTCAAATATCTAGCAGGAATTTGGTACCATCAAATAACAATGTTTACATAAGAGGAAAAAACACAATTGCAGGAGAATTTCTTTTTAATTATAGAATTACAAATATCCAACTTCTGTTACAATTTAATAAAACAATACAGTGGTAGAGTAATAGCTTTCTTTGTCAGGTGCAACTGATATAAGTTCAGTATCAGTTTAAACTAATATCTGCACACAGAGTAGTCTGTTTCTAATGACTCTCCAATACTGCCAAAGTTAACTACTACTATTTACAAGAAATTAAGCTATCACTTGGTTTATTTCATTAATGATTTTTTCCTAATTATTATGAACAAGAAAAATCCAAATTAAAACAGATTAGTTCCTCTCTTTCCCTTGTAAGAAAAAGATACTTTATTACAAAAAATTTACTCATGAACACAGTTCAGAAGCCTAAACTTTCACTGCAATTTAGATTTTCAACCAAACTCTCCTTTAGGTAGCCTGTTGAATTGTCTTTGAAGTTAAGAAAAAAAAAAGTTTTAAAAATATATAGTTGTGCAAATTTACCTGAAATAGTTCAACATGACTGAAAATGCACCTTCAAAATATAAGGTAATGAATTTGAATTCACCTCATCTGTACCACTCTATCCCTATTCCTCAGAGTAAATATACCATTTATTTTCTGTATTATTTTCAGACAGCTTCAGACCAGTGAAGTGCCAAATACCATGCCCTTTTGATAATTCTCAGTGATAATCATCCTGGGCTCACAATCTCTTGCTGTAATTACAACCTCACATGCCACTGGCACCAAGATTTACCTAGGAAATTAATCTGCAAGGTGGTGTGTGGTTAAAGGCTCACCCCTGGAGAGCACATCCAGTGGCTCCTGCCCTGAACTACACATCCACACTTGCAACAATCGTGTCTGCTGTTGTAAAGCTTTCCACCAGAGCTGACTTTATTTTGGACTTCATGTGCAGTCTTCATGTGGAGTCTCACATGTTCCAAATTTCTAATGTTGAGAAGTCTGAGGAAATCTCAGACTTTCTGATACACATTCTTGGGTAACAGCATTTCATAATGAAATGTCTGTATCCCATCATAATTTTTTAGCCATTTATCCTTTGAGATGTCTACTACTATTTATGGAAAAATGTAGATTTTCTTCACCCCCTTTTCTTCACCTCCTTTGCCTTGGCCTTTGCCTCTTCCCAGAGAGGATGAATGATGCTGTCTGTATACTCTGCTCAGGCCAGTATACTCAAGCCAGGCTTCACAGTGACTGTAAAAACTACCGGCTTTTTTAGTGATCACTGCTGCTTCCTCCTTCAGCAACCTTGTCTAGCAAGCCAGTCCTGCTCAGTGAGGTTCAAACTAGAAATCTGTATTGTCATGGCCATTTGCAAACTGTAGAGCAGTTCACCATTATGCTAGAGCTTTGGTTTGCTCCCTCCCAAAAGGTACTCAGCTTTCTCCATCATGAAGCCCAAGTATTTAACTCGGGCGCTTTGTGTGACTTGGCTGCTATCAGATATTCATCTTTGGTTATGTAAAAACCAACATTTTCTAGTTCTACACAAAGTAAATGTACTATATGCAAAAAAAGGCTACATTTTCTTCAAAGAATTAACCTCTGAAAACAAAGTAGTTGGTTGCTTTCTGTAAGGGTAGTTTAACAGCCACAAGAAAGTGAAAAGAGCCAGCACAGGTTAGAGTCTTTGGTCTACTCAGTCTTTGCTGATTGAAAAGGGCACTAAACAAGTTCCCTGCATAAAGAATGTATTTAGTGGTCCCAAAGTGCTTGACCCAGCATCCCATTATGTACAGTCTCAGGAGGGTGTTTATAGGTCATGCGAATTATTCATTTCAGAATGATCTACAAGGGTTATGCCAACTAGGTCATAGCCAGCTGGCAGAGCTGCTAGAGCAAACACTTTATATTGTACTCAGGAGTCATTTCTTTATTAGTTAAGAGATAATGAAGAAAATTAAAGGACTCACAGAAACTTTCCAAACCATTATGTTGCACCTGCAAACAGCATATTTTCTTTCAAAATCCATTTCTGACTTCATGGTTTTGATAAGCTCTATGAAAGAAGCCTATTAACTATGAATCACATATAACAGCTTTTTTATTTTTTTTATATTCATCAGTAACTTATCTGATTCCTTGAGTTTAAACACATTAAACTGGCAGTTTATATGCCTTACCCAATCACATAGTGTTTTCCATCTTTCAATTTCTAAATGCCTTAGGATCATCTTCTGGCATAAGTCTTATCTTCTGTGTGTCTTTTAGCTCCTGGAAAAATTCTATATGCCATTTAATTTCTGATTCTACCTTTTGAAGACTGAGAGTAAAGAATTAAGCGTAAACTTTGACAACAAGGATTCACTCTTCTATCAGTAAATGAGTCAGATCAACTTTTAGAAGACATAGTTTTAAACCCCTTTGCTGAATTCTTTAAAATCATCATGTTACAATGGCTCCCAAATCCATTGCCCTTTGGACCTTCCAGAGTTTTGCTTAGAGGTTGCAATACAATGCAATTACATGCAAAGTGCTGCCAGCAAATAGGGCACAGAGGGGAATAAGAGCCTAGAAAAAACTATGCACACAAACAGAAGAGTGTTGTCTTTTTCATTGTAAGTCTGTAGGAAGTAACTTCAGCCTTTTATCACCCAGAAGCATTTTCTAACCCTAATCAGAGAAAATCAATATGATCCTCATTTTCCAAATGGACCACCAGGGCACAAAAGCAGCAGTCTATCTCACATCTCTGTTGGAAATGACCTCAGCTGACCTCAGCCCCAATGTACCTAAGCAATACAACTCTTTTCGTAGACTAAAAAAAACCCAAACAAAGAAACCACAAAACCCAGGAAATTTTGCTTTACAGCTCTGTATTAAACAAGAAATCTGTAATAAAACTATACCAGAAATGGAGACATTAGGAAGTAAATTAGTAGGTGTTACAGTCCCAACTAATTCTTACAAAAGAAATAGAAAAGTCACAAAACAGGAGGAAACTTGTGGTAAAATGACACATTCACCAAGTACTTCATGAAAAAAAACACATTTTAAGCTTGCTCTATTTATAATACAGAAATAACTGGTTTATCAACTGGTTTTAGCACCTATATGGTTGCTATTCTTATAATTTCTGTTGAGGCAAAGTGGGAAAAAGATTACAAGAGAAAAAAACTGATATAAGCAAGCAAATTCAAAAGCTATTTATTTGGATTTTGAAAGAAGTCAGTTAAGAATCCCAACGTTAAGCCATCCTGATTTACTGTATTGGAAATTGAAAAGCAGCATGGTAAAACAGCATGCATTTAGAAGTTTGATGCAGTGTTAAGCAATAACACATCCAGAAGCAGCATCACAAATGACATAAACCATTAATTTAATAATATTTTTTAAACTTGCCTTCTAAAATTATCACTACTTACTAACTTATTTTATTTAAGAATAATAAAGAGTTATCTTAAGTATTACAGGCCTCAGTTTCAAAGGCTCTAAGAGCTGAAAACTACAGGCTGAAATAAAGTAAGATATGTGTCACATGATGGAGGGCTTCCACTGGCTTCCTAAATGCTCAGGCATTTTTATAGGCCACTGTATGCTTTTAGAGAGCTGACACTGTCAATACATAAATATTATCCCCACCCCCTTGAGTCTTAACAATATCCCAAATACTTGCTGGGCATATTTACACAATAGGGTGTGGGACAAGCATTTCATGATAACAACAAAAATGCAAGCAAGAGCCTATTCAGCTAAAAATGAAAATGAAAATAACAGCAACAAAGAAAAATAAGTGAATTAAAGAAAACCCTATAGGGTAAATTAGGATCCTCACGTACTACTCCACAGCCTAAATGCAGCTTGCCAGGCATAGCTGAGTGACTCACTGATGGAGTTCACTACAGAAGGACTAAGACATAAAAGAGAATCAGGCTTCCTCTCTGCAGTTGAACCTTTCACACTCACTGCATAGCTAATTTTCTGGTCCATCTATTTGTCAGCTCTCCCTTCCAGAAATAGAGCCATATCTCCATATCTGATATTTCCTTACATTTTACTGCTTCTTGTTTGTAACTTTGGAAAGAAAAAACAAAACCAAAAACCAAACCCAAACCAAATGAACAAATAAAACCAAACAAAAATGGAGAAGATAATGAAGACTATCTGAATAACACTTTTGGCGGAAATGGAAAGCGAGGCTACATCTATTTTATGTTATTCACAAGAGTGCAAAGGTATTCACTTACAACACAAGCAAAGAAATGGTGGGAAAAGTCATAACAAGAAGTCCTTGCAAGAACTGGTGAAACTGAATAAAGAGAAAAGAAATATAACTTGATCATCCCTCAGCGTTTACTGTCAAAATGGCTAGTGTTCAGAATAAAAATATACCTATTCAATCATCTACTCTGTTCAAGTTATGGGAATAAGACTGAAGACAACCCCTAAATAATGAAAATAAAGAATAAACCATCCTGCACGATTTTTAGAAACTTTTCTTATTTTTTAAGCTCCTGTTACTGCATTTATTTGACAGTCTTTTCTTCAATTTGTTTTCATTAAGATGTTCCCACTGAGAGACTGTCATATTAAACTGCTCTCTTCTGTACAAAGTCTGTGTCACTTTCTTTGACTTAAATACACATTGAGGTAACTGTTAGTGACAAAGCATAGCAACTATTCCATATGGATGGTTTTACACTTCATCACAGTAAACATCTGATTTGATCCAACTCCCAAGGACACACCCTCAGGCTATTGCACCTATTCCCTGAAGACAACACAAGATCTGTTGTTTTGTTAGAGAGATTCTTGATAATAAAAGCACCTCAAATCAGCAAGAGCACAAACGTACCAGTCCTTCTTAATCAAGGAAGCGAGGTATTTTGAAGAAGCCCTCCAAAGTTTGTATGATTTGACACTTTGAATGACTTAATATGGCTTAGTTATACTGTTAATTCTGAAGTGATGATAGCAAAAGCTTTAAACACTCGGTGCTGTCAGTGAGAATCAAACTTCAGCATGCTTAATAGTGAAATAAGAGGATGCCGAATGCATTTGGCATTTTGCATGCTTGAGCTGAATAGCTATAACATAGAAAATGAAGGGTCAATGGCATTCATTGAAAAAAATTCTGCCTCTGTCTAAGTTGAGGTTATAAATTAGAAAAACAAATTTGTTCCTTTTTTATATAAGAATATTTGCACTAACTCACCAGAACTGAACAGATCAAACTCTCTTCTTTGGAATCAATTCTGCCATTGAATACCTTGTAAGAATTTCAAAGCAAGTATTATTATTTGCTATTCAATTACAAACTGGTGCATTACCAGTATGCTTCCCTTCTAAACCTTTCTTATTTTATAATAATAAATTGATTTAATGTAATTTTGTCAGTGTGAGTGCATGTTTTACTTGGAGAGGGTTTATTCTACATATAAATTCCTCAATCCACAAAAATAGAACCAACACTAACGTTATTGATTTTCAGCTTGGGAAAGATGGATAGGATCCCTTCCTATCTGCTTAAAGAGCATAAACCATCGCCTGAGTGCATGTCTTACTACCGTATTCACCGTCATTATTTGAGGCCCTCACAATGATGTCGAGAAAAAGAAGTTTGCTGGTAACTTGTGCTCCCTCTGCTGGCTGAATAGAGCATGAAGAGCAAGCAACAGCATCACCATTGGGGGTGTGGAACAAATTTGCAGAACTGCTATTTGAAATTTCCTAGCCTCACTAAAAAAACCTCATAAAAGATAATTTGATTCTAATTTATTTGTAAGAGGATGAAATGTATGTATTTGGATTGGGGTTTCATTTGCCCTACTGCATATTTAATAAATCAGACAATGTATCCATGATTTCCAGCTATGATGGGTTGTAAACATTACCAGTGATTAATCGGATAGTCATTTGAGTCAGCACAAAGCAATTTCTCTCTATTAGATTAAATATGTCACACCCTGTCAATTAAAAATCCATTTAACACCAACTCAGCAATAACAAGCATTTTGGAATGAGCCACCAGAAATTCTATTTGAGACTAAAATTCCCTATATATAGTGTAGGAATTTGGCTTAGCACTGCAAATAAATTTATTCTTCACTATAGGTTTGCCTACAGCAAGAACTGTAAAAGACAAATTTTCCTTTTATTATAGCATTTCTGTAATGGATTTTTAACACATCAGTACCAGATAGCTGTAAGCATTAGGTCATTTTCATGGTTTTATAATAGTTATTTTCTATTGTTTGTCTCTTTGGGTACCAGAAGCAAAGTCCAGATTAAAAAAGCCCTAAACTGCAAGAATATAACATCATCCTTATTACCTCAGATGATGATAATATCACAAACACAAATTAAAGATGCCATTTTCAACTATCGTTTGTTTTTTCCTTTTTTTCTTCAGTTTGGATAACAACTAATACATTCAACTCATATTATCACAAAATCTGAGCATATGTAATTAGTTATATCATCTGGAACCATAAGCAAGAAGCACTGACATAAAGACTTGAATTCTGGAGGTAATCTTTCATTCTAAAAAGGATGACGAACCAAAGTACTGTGAACTGTTAAAGGCAGGAGAAAGTTTTGTCTTCATTTCAACTGCCAACAATTTTTCCAGGTATTCTGAGAAGCAAATGATGAGCATTTGCTTTATTTTAAATTTGTATGAATTTACTTTGTAAATATCTAAACATTTCTAGAAGAATTGCAAATTTGCCTGGATCACACACTACCTATCACTATCACATTCATGTGAGGACAACTCCTTTAAGTATTTCCCCTGATGCAGACTGATTTAAGACCCTTGTGTTAGTTGAGCTACTCAGCAAGTGCCAGTATTGTTTGAAGCTGCAATTAATGTGGTAAATAAGGGAAACTGAAACAAATTTGAACGAAAGACACAAATACCTTTCAAAACATTTTGATCTATGTGAAAAATAGCTGAAGGAAGATCAATAAGATCACAAAGCCTTAATAAGAAATCAAAGCTCATACAAATGGTATAGCCATGACACTGCTAAGATCCAAGCACATTCCACACTATTCACTACCTACAGGTCTGCTGAGGACCCAGAGCACTGCCCCAGGACACAGGCACTGCCTCAGTGTTAGAAGGTACCATGTTGATTTGTGTTTTGTGAGACAGCAAGAAGACAAAGTGAGAAGCAGCAGTTGTCAAAGACTTGTTTTGCAGGAGCAGAGAGGAAAACTACATTTAAAAAAACCCAAACCAAGCAAAACAAAAAAACACCAACCAAAGAAAGAAACCCCACACAACCAAACCACACCACAAACCTAAAAAACACCCTGAAGAGAGAAGTGGGAGTCAATGGCCAGAATGAAGTAAAATTGCCTATCTGTCTGCCTCGTGACCCATGGGCCTAAGCCCTGGGTTTTTTGTGTCACTGAGCCAAATGGCACACCCTCTACAACTCCAAAGGCACTGTTCTTTGACTAAAAGGATGATAACATTAATTTGTCTTTGCAGAAGAAACATTAATTCATTGTGTTTAAAAGATAATTCCTCCCATTCTAGCAGAGTTTTCAATATGAGGCAATGACGAGACTCTAGGAAACTGTGCCAAAAATCCTGTTGAGATTAGATAATGTCAGATTGAATGCTGAGCCTTCTCACAAGGCTTCACTGGATATCAGTTCCTGAAATTGGTGCAATCCTGTAAAGTGCCTGTGGAATGGGCAACTCCTGGAGGTAAGGACAGCATTTTGAAATCAGCAACTAAAGCTGAATTTAGCTCTAAGGACTTAAGAACTTTATTTCATCTAGATTAGAGTGCTGTTCTTTGGTGTCAGAAGGTATTTGTGACTGTTAAAAGCAAGAATGTAAAATAAGGGCCCGGATTAGCCACAGCTTTATCCTGGTAGGCAGAGGATAGTCAGACATATGCCTTCTTCCTTCTCACATATGCTGCAATATTTCTGGATTAGGAGGAGGGGATATATTGGACCCTAACAGTGAAACGATTAGCCTGAGGTGCTCTACCACAATGAGGAGATATCTTTCACACTGGAAAGCAGTTTCCTCTCCATTGCTAAAAAAGTTTATGTTTGTGTTCAACTGGGATTATATTCAATAATTCCAAAATAATCATTTTGAATTATAATTACCTACTATTAATCCCTCTCACTTTGGAAAGTGATACAAGTATTTTACAAAAGGCTATGTTGTATTATGTATCATTTTTGTATAGTATAACCTGAAATGTATTTAAATAAAAAGAGAATTTTAATCATGTGTTTGTATTTTTCTAAAGAAGACAAAGAATCGACTGAAAGAACGGAGGTTAAAAATAAACCAGTCATTCACAAAAACCACAACAGTCTTCAGACTAAGAACTAACTCTTGTTTTATTGGTGTCTCATAAAAATTTGTAATTCATTTGCAATATGAAACTACAAACATTATCAGCTATTAAAAAATCACACCTAAATATGTTTTAAAACATATCTAAAATATTTTTAAAATATAACTCAATTTAATTACTTTGCTTTTAAAAATACTTCTGAAAACAGAAGTAAAACTCTATGTACCTATACCAGTTGCACAAATTATAATTGACATTAGAACCCACATTTATTATTAAGGACAAACCAGAAGTATAAAGAAGAGGTATTGGATTCGTAATTTCTTGAAGCTATATACATAAATCCTGTATTTGATCTCTTAAGTAGCTATTTAGATTTGCAAACATAGTGAAGAAACAATAAAACTATTGCAGTTTTGAGATTATCTGATAAATGTCAGATATGCTTCTACTGAAACTCAAAACTACACACAGTTTAGGAGAACCTACTGTACAGAAAAGTTACTATTACTATCATCATCTGCTAATAATTCAACAAAATAATATTGTACAATATTGTACTTGTACATTATGTTGTTATTTTTATTTATGGATCTTTAATTCTCATATTAATAGGGAAGTGAATGAATAGCTTACTTTTTTAATTCCATGCCATTAAATGTTTGTAGAGATGGGACTCATCTTTCTACTATTTTTTATTCCCCTCTTCTGCAAAAAATGGGGGGAAATTAATTTTTTTATCAATCAAGTTTTCTAAGTATATTTATTAATAAAACACTTTCTTCCAAGTTAAACAGACACTGCATTTCAATGGCAACAACAAGGACAAGGCTGCAACCACTCAGTTATATACTAAGCAGAGAGCTGACTAATATGAAAAAGTGGCACAGTATGCAAGCTGTAGAAATCACTTAAGGCACATCTTCTTAATCAGCTTTGTTCAAGTTTTCAAATAGACACAGAGTCTAAAGATGCAGGTACCTTTCCTTCACATCACTGTCCAGAGAAGGAACTCTGGTGATCTCTTTGCCCTTGACTAAGACTTTTTCCTTCCTGATAGCCCACAGTTATTTATATCACTAATCTTGGACAATATTCTCAGTTTCCCTGAACTAAAGAAATAAAATATGATCTACCCATTCAGCTTTAATAAGGCCTATCACCTTTGGTTGTCACTGTGTCTGTACTTATTGTGATGCAAATGAGACAAGAGCTTAGAGTGTTTTAGTGAGCAAACCTCTGAAGATGCACTTCAATAGTTAATCCGTAACAGGTATATAGTGGTTGAGTAGCTAGCTACTTGTGTAAAATGTACCTTCTATCCATATACCAAAATAAGTATATATGCTTACTATTGATCATGTACAGACAACAAAAAGTTATCTTTTTAAATTTTATTTTCTGTTTTCATCTGATCAGTGCAGGTTTTAAACAAACAAAAGACTTTTTCATGTTGTTGTTTGGTTTTGGTGTTGGGTTTTTTTGTTTGGTTGGGGTTTTTGGGGTTTTTTTTGTCTTGTACTGCTATTAACACAGTTTTGAAGTTTATAATGGAAGAAAGCCAACTTAAAGGTCTTTTCTGTTTGTTTTGGAGTTGTTTTTTGTGATTTCCACTCCCCCCAGTTATGATAGGAGTTAGCAATCTCCATCAGCATCCACAGATTCAAATGATAAAGGCCAGGGATTAAGCACAGCCGATTAACAGTCTGTGTCCTCTTCAATCTAACATTTCTACTGTAGATAAACCCATATTCAGACTGAAGTTATAATAGACTGTCCTCAATATCATTTCCCTAAATGACCTCCTCAAAACTGACATTCAAGTATTCTTGTGGAAAATTACAGTTTATAGTAACTAGAAAAGTAGAACAGGAATCGTATACCCACACAAATGATTCTGAAGAGATTGAAGAGCCAAATGTTTAGAAAGAAATTTGGGTAAAATGATAATTGTACTATAAATATTTTTATTGTTTGAGTTCTGAGTAGTTTCTCATGATTATCAGTTTGACAGGCAAAATTAAAGCACTTTGCTAAATTTTATCTTTATTGCTTGCACTATGTGTCTTTAAAGCAGCTGCATTATTGTTTATACTTACTATGACAAAAAAAATATCCTGATGGGTTATAATGGTTGCAATTCTTTCTCTTCAAAAGGCAAATAAATTCTCCAGCTACCCTAGAGTCTCTGAAGTGCTACTCTAAGGGAAGTGTCAATACAAACCATTTGTCCAGTGAACAACATCAAAAGAATAAAAATTCACATGGACAGACTGGCAGAAATATTCTGTTAGGTATGTTTTTTAATTTCTATGATAAACACTATTTTCATCTAACATGGAAAAAGAAAACATAACAAAACAACACAGCTCCTAAAAATCAAAGATACTTTTTGCTCTGTAAGAACACATTAACATGGAAAATTCTGATTGGATTCTGCTACTATTTGTCATTTGAAATCCAGAATCTTATGGGTCAAAAGACAGGCTATGATTAATGCAGATATAACCAGGGTAACAGGGTATTTCAGTTTTATTACCTAGATGCTGCAACTCTTCTAAGGAACTATAGAATTTCATGCTGTTTAACTTCAGTGTATTTCTTCAGAGGAAGGCAGTAACATTTCAAACTATTTTGTTATAAATAACTAATCTTATCTACTCAGTTAAAGAGACTGTATTCTACTCCTGTTTCCATTAGTTTATACTGGCAGAGTTCCAGTGAGGCAATTCTGGAATCAGATGAATGCATGTGTGCATTTATTCTCCAGTTCTTTATTCAAAGTACGTGATAAAATTTGTTTCGTTTTGTCCAAACCACACAAGTGATAAGAAACAGGTCATGCTATATAGTGCAAAAAAACCCTCACAGTAAAATAAAATAAAATAAAATAAACAATCCATCAAACCTGAGCTGCATTTTGATCAGTTATTCACTAGAATTGAAGTAAGCTCTGCATGTGACTACAGTTAATTCATTAGAGGTATTCAATTCTTTTCATGAAAGTTTAAACAAAATAAAGGTAGCATCAAGTGATTCAGACTGAGTTTCATAGTCAGAACATTAATTAGGTTTGGATGCTTCCATTCCCCTTTTCTTCCAGACACAAAACAGTTCCAAAGCTCTTTTAAATAAAACTGTACTTGAGAAAGAATTGAAAAAGGGAATTTAACTCAAAAATCTCTCACTCTGAGATCTTACTTCAGAAACTAATTTCATGGTCTATCTCCATAACAACCTAGCTTACTTTTGCCAACTAAGGCTCATATAATGAAGCACAATGTGTTTAATCAGATTGTATGGAATACAATCTAAGGCTATTTATGTTTAGCATGATTTGGAGATGCACTACCTTAGAAGATGTGATTTGTAGGTCAGTTCTCCATAATCACACTTATGAGCAGAAGGTTGCATATTTTTCTCACCAAAAAAAAGCCACTCTGAGTTATATTTAACTAGTGGTAAGATACAGAGCACACAATTAAAACATCATGTACTCCATTTATTAATTTTTAAGTTTCTCATTTCCCACTGGAACCTGTTAAAAATGCTTGTCATTTTGTACACCAACAATCTTCTCTTCAGCTCATCACTGGCACCAAACCTTGACTTTCATTATTCAGCGTTATACTCTTTTATGAATGGGTTTATATCTTGAAGAGGATATATAAAAGAAAATAGTTTTCATTTACTTGTTATTTAATGTGAAAAAAAAAAAAATCTAAAACCAGAAGGAAGAGTAAGACATGCTATTTTGTGGAATTAAGAAGACAAAAATGGTCTATGACAGGTAAAAAAAGTTATCAGACCTTTCTATTTTTAATCTCACAGCAAATGCCATTAGCTATTACACACAAGATGAGGAATTTTATTCAGCACATGATATTTTATTATTATCCATTCAATATCAGATATTCTTTTCCTAGTCACTTGTATCTATTTTTCCATGTCTAATTTCCTGTCTTCCTTAATTAATATATGAAGCTTCTTGTTACTAGATTAGAGGAATATATGAACTTATTAACACTGGGCTTTAAAATAAGAGTGAGTTAGCAGAGCTGGTACTCCTTCTGTGAGAACAAACAAAATCTTAACCTGAAATACTTTCTTAGGACAATCTTACCCTAGTGACTAATTAAAGCTGAAGGATAAAATCCAGAACATAAACAAATTTGGGAAATAATTATCTTATTATCCAAGGAGTGAGATGCAGTGCCATGAGACTGGAAGAGGGAAAGAACTGAGTGGAAATATTTGCTTCTTTGTCTACAAGCAGGCACACACACACATACACAGGACCCCCATACACACAGTTTTTCCTTCAGAGCACTTTTCTTTAGACAGCTTGGTAGTATTTATGTTTGCAGAGCTCCCAGTATTCCCAAACCTTACCCATTTATTTTTAGCTTTAAAGTTTTTGCTTCAGCTGATGAGAACAGGAAAAGAAGATGGCAGGTTTATTGCTGGTAAACAGCTTGGAAATTCTAGGTAAAGAAGCCAATCAACATAGAAGGATTATAATAATCAAAGAACAAAATTTGCATATTTAGAGTATGGTTCCTGAGAAATAACAATGCCTTGGTTATGCAAATCAAACTCTCAGCTAAAGTGAAGGGATTTGCATATCTGGGAGAAATCTGTCTCGTTACGCATCGGTAGCTACATTGTAAGTGGTTGAAGGGACTGGCTTTTAGCAGAATATTAAATGTATTTGCCAGTAGATTTTTCTGTTTTCTTGTGATATAGAATAAACTTAATTCGTTTGGGGCCTGATGAAAACAGGTCATCTTGTCTCTAGGAAGTAATACCAGTCAGAATGGCAAAAGATACATTCAGCATGCCATAAAGCTATAATTTTTAAGATTGAGGTCATGAAAATGTTCAAAGTGTTGGTTACCATTGTGTTCATCCTTTTTATGTATAGAAGGTGATTTAACGTAGCCCTCTTGAGAAATGATTGCAGAAAACAGATGAAAGTTTAAGGCCACCTGTTCACCTCTGCACAATAAAATCATCTTTACTTCAATTTAAATTTATTGAATTAAGAAAAATAAGTTGTATTGAAAAGTTTCATAGGTAAAAATCCCAGAAAAAAAACTACAGGCTACCGTAACAATTTTCTATTAGCTGTGAAAATGAAGGATATTTAACAGTAAGTTCAGAGGTTTTATAATAAAACTGAATAAAACCAATTAAATAAATTCTTTAAAAATGAGTTTGTGGCAGTATTTGTACCATTCATGCATTGGAAAATAAATATGTTACTTCTGGTCAATGTTTATTTTCCCTTTCCTCTCTTGTGAATGATGCTCAGCTTACTTCAGCTGTAAACTTAAGGCTGGCTTATGCACTTCATTTACCTGCATATGAAATTGTAGTTTCGTGTTACACTGAAACATGAGAGAGAATTCATGCAAAGTACTACTTATAAGGTGTGTTCAGAGACATGATCTATTTCCACAAATAAAACACGGAGGAAAATGAGCAAAATGCTTTGAAGCCCTGACTCTTACTCATGAGCAGAACTGGTGAGTGCACTGCAGTGTGGTCCTTAGAGTACTTACCATCCTCTGTGGGCACATAGATATTCAAATACAGACAGTCTTCATTTTGATCTTGAACATATGTCACCACGGTATCCAGATTGGCAGTAAACCAGACTGGCAGCATGTCATTGAGCAGTGACCTCTCATCCAGGTACTGTGGGCAGACAGCGGCGAACTGTGTGGCGTTGCGGACACCAGTCCAAGATGATGGTGGCTCTGGAGGCTGAAATCGCCTTTCTCCAGTAGGAGGAGAGGCATAAGGAACACCGAGGTACTGCTCCACTGGACCAAGGATCTCATTAGGCAAAGGTGTTCTTAAACCACGTATTTTGCCATAATTTGTGGTAACAACTGGGTATTGTGCTTGGCCATCGATAAGAGTAAATCTTATAGCCAGTGCAGTTATCCACAGGAGGAAGTTAGAATTCAACATGACACACACTGGAGTGAAGATCAAAGGCAGCCATAGGAGTCCCATTGGTTTCGACATTATTTAAACCAACATTAGCAGGGCTCTTTTTTTCCCACAGCCAGGAGAAAATTAATCAGTCAAGGAAAATGAAAACTATTCAAATAAAAAAGTAGTCAGAAGGAGATGAAGTGAGGGAAAATGTAGCCTTGCCCAGACAGCAAAACAACCAAAAGCTGATGTGTGGTAGGTGCCTCAGCTGACTGGCTGTAGACAAATCCCAAGGTCAGAAGAAACAGAAGAGTGTTTGCCCCTAAGGCCCATCCCAGAATTCAGCATTGGGTTAATCCTGGCAACACACAGCACTTTTCAGCAAGTAGCATGGGGAGAGATCTGCAGTTATTCCACTTTCCCAGTGAAATTGCTCCTTCCAGAGAAGTCCGGTCCACTCAGTCAGCCTGTGGCCAAGAGAAAACAAGCAATTCAAATCAACAGACCCATTCATATTAGCATGAGTCTGAAAAAAACCCCCACAAATCCAACCAATCAAACAAAAACCCCAAATCAAAACAAAAAAAACCCCGAAACAATATCAAACAAATTCACACACTATTTCCACCCCAAGGCCCACAAATGTTTTATAAACTTACAGTTAGCTATGTGTTGACAAAGACATACAAGGTAACAGAGCTGAAAATTGAAGCCACAAGTTTGTCAGAGGTTATACTGCAAACCAAACATTTCTGTTTCTGTATTACTTCCAAACCACAGCCCAAACACTTCTGCTTTCAGGAAGGGTATCACATTTAAGTGCTAGCTCCAGGGTATTTTCTGCCCTGAATAAACAGCATCCCATTTTTAAGCATATTTGGACTCACACAGGAAACATTAATTAAATGTTTTGCTGCATTGGATATGACTTCTGCATATTATATGACTTTCATACAACATTTTTCACAAGTTTACTTACTCTTCTGTATGATAACCTAATTTACCTCCATCTAAATCAGAAATTCTACTTTATGTAATACTATCACATTAGTTCAAATCAGTATGAAAACAGTTAGTTAAAATGAAACTAAAATGATAAAAAAACATTATGGCCAGGAGGACCCCATACTAACAGGAAATGCTCAGTAAAAGTTTCACTTACTAACTTTTGAACTATAATTTCAACTGGAATTGCACATAAGAAACACAGAACAATTTCACTTGTTAGGCAATTTTCATTATACTTCCTGCTTCTTGAGATTGATGAGGATTACAAATAAAAATATGAGGTGTCAATAATAGGTGGGAAAAAACGCAGCATAACTGTTTACAAACACATTGTGCTAATTCCAGGTGTGTTCCACTCATCAAAATTTGACCATGCATGATATGAATTCAAGCTTCCTATGACTGATTGGACACTGTAGTAATTCCCAGTGTCTGAAGGTGTAACACAAGACAGGTTATGACACACTCTCAGATAATAAATCAGCAATTAACTTTCATCATAAGGTAGTGTGTGACAGGGTACTAGTACTTTTTTGTTAAGAGACTCCAATGTCTAAAATATGACCATGCATGATGATCACAGGATGAATTTATTTATCTGATAGTCTTTGTCTACTTGTGGCTTCAGCTTAAGAAAATACAACTCTTATGTTCATATTTTAGGGAAATGTACAAAAAAAAGCAGCAGTGCAGTCTAGCATAACTGCTGACTTCATTTTCAGCTTTACTTCTGATATGACCTTGTAAAAGAAATGTAGCACTCTCTGAATCTCTACATCTTTTCTGCACCTCAGTTTTCTTAAATTCAGACATGTTACTCCAAAAGAAAAGGTTATGATTCAAAAGAGGATGGCCAGCCCTGAGTTTCTGTAAAGCAACAGCTCCTGAAGAGTAAACTTTCTTATGCCTGGAGTAAAAGCATAATTTATGAATATTTTAAAAATGCATACAAATCACTGTTTTATATATATTTTTTTAGGTTTGCAGAATAGACATTTATAATTTAAATAAACCTTCAAAAATATTAAAGTTTGTTACCTATAATCATTGCAAGACAAAAAATAAACATTTCCAACATGGAATGGCTCCAACTTCTCTCCAGAAAGAAAGTTCAAATGACTGAAAATTAAAATTCTTAAGGGAATCTATCCGGTTTTGTCTAAGTTTTAAACAGGGAAACTCACGTCTCATTCCTCTCTTTCTCTCTTCACCATTAAGCCTATGTGTGTCCTCCTCAAGGATGGAAGAAACTAAACTCGTCTGAAGCAACTGAGAAACTGAGAGGCAGATTGTTAAGCAATTTGATCTCTTGAGGCTATTTAGTGATTAGAATTTGGTATTTTCCTGTTGGCATCCCAGTCTAAGAAGAGGAAACTTTACCAGTGTTGTAATAACCAAAAACAGGGTGAGAAAAGCAGTTTAAATCAGCTGGGCATGTAGGCCACCCAGCATCCCAATTAAAAAAAACCCAAAAACCTAACAAAAACCCAAACAATTGCTGCTCTATAATACAAACTCTTAGAACTGAATTACACAGGAGTCACAGGCATGACATTTTCATTGCATTACCTAGTTCAGTTACTAGGTAGTGATACTGCCTTCATTCATATGATAATGCCACAATTATGCACTCATCCTGGAAACGAGAGAGTTGAGTGACTAGCCTCATTAACTTGAAGAAGTCTAAATCCACACTTCCCCTCTTTCAAGTTACAAACATTAGATTTCAAATAAGGCTGAGATGGTTATGAGGACTGTGTGCAGCACTGTCGATCCTAAACAGAAAGACTGCTCTGAGATTCTCACCCTTGAAATATGGGAAAACTTTAACTATGCAGCCCCATAGAGCTGAAACTCCCCTGGACCTGTGTTCTCACTTTCAAGTGAGCCTTATGCATTTTGTAGGAGAACCATTCAATCTATGTCATATTGATTTTTATTTTGTAAAGGAATATATTTCATTTATTTTGTAAAGGATTTCTGGGGTTTGTGGTTTGGTTTTGGGTTTGTTGTGGGTTTTTTGTTGTTTTGGGTTTGGTGTTTTTTTGGCTAGTTAGGGTTTTTTTCTGCTGGTTTGTTTTTTTTTTCCCATATCCATATATGATATGATTTCTGCAGAAAAAATAGACTAGGAGGCAATTTGCAGCTGCCAAGTTAACTACGAAGAGGTGATCTATTTTTTCACACCCTTGGGCAACTGATTTAGGTCAGGACTGAAAAAAAACTACACCTTGTCACATGGCAGGAGTTATGGTTTCCTGTGTGCTTTTATTATATCATCTTAAGAAATCTCACTAATAAAACGTAATACCAACCAAAAATATCTACCACAAGCTAATGCAGTCAATTAATAGAACAGATGGAGGTCAGGGCAGACAATTAAATCCCTTTGACAGAGGAGAAGATTATTCTACCTCATATTGGAGATATGTCAGTAATTCCTGTCTGATCTCACTTACACTTTTATTCTTCAAAATAATTCCTTCCATAATGCCTTCTTTTGCGTGAGAGAGAAAGATTCATTATCTAAAGGTCTTGCTTGCTGCTGTATAACATTATTTATTTTTAAAGTGGTGGGAAAGTGCCCATTTTTTATTAGCATTACTTTTTACTGATTCCTAGAACAAGAAAATCTAATATCCTTTCTGCTTTAGTTTAGACAGCTGCTACTGTCCCTGAAGCCTGTCTCCCATAAGGATAACTATCACCTTGGCAAGTTGCTAGCCACTTTCTTTTAGAAATTTAATAGTTTCCCATATGCACAGGAGATAACCATTCAGTTCTTATTCATCTCTGGCTCTGATCTAGTAGCATATTGAAATATTTTAACAATTTGAGCACATTTGTAACAATTATCTTACCTAAATTATTGCACCAAGACAGTTATATTTCTGGACACCAGATCTACACTGTTAAGACTAAAACTTTCAAGTTTTGTTGTCATATTCTGCTGATATAAAATACATACTTCATATTTCAAACAAAAATTTTGCACTACCAGGAGCTCTGAGTTATTTCATTTGTTTTGGATTTTGCTATCTTCCTGCCTATACATTTTAAATGCTAAACCACAAACAACGAGGGGTAAAAATTGTTCAGTTAAGGCTTTAAATTAAATTCTCAATGAAATAATTTTTTTACAGAAAGCCTCTGCATCAAATAAACCCCAATTTGCTTTTAACTACAAAAAGTTGAAAAAAGCCCCAAATCTTATGTTTCAGCCCAGAAAATCATAAACATAAGGAGCACAAAAGTTTTGATAACTCTTTATGTCCTTTTTGAAATATTAACTTATAATATCTTGTGGTTAACAAGCTCAGAAACCTATGGTGCTAATACTATGCTTATATTTAAAAGCACTGAGAAGTCCACACTATAAAAGACAACTAAACTGCCAAGACAGTGATCTTGCTGTGATTGCTTTGTATCAGTTCCAGTTTCCAAAGTGGAACTTCTTATATATTCATTTTCTTTATCAACCTCATCTACTTTTACTTTGTAAATTTAATAAACTCTGATACTTAGTTTCTGCACTATCATCAAAGATGTGTTTAAGATATGGGTTCTTTAATGATCTGCCTTTCAAATTAATTTACAATTTATGCTGAAAATAGCAGAACTGAATTTCTTGTACTCTCATGTAGCTTATTACCTCACTGTTTATACTTTTGGTATTAATTTTGATGGCTTCTAAGTGTATGAAAAACAAATTCTAGTTCTGGCATTAGTTGAACTTTGCATTGTGATCTCACACCACTATGCTCAACTAGTCGTAGTTTATTACTAATAAAAAATCTGAAATAAAAATTATTTAATAGCTTTAAAATATTTCCTTCTATTTCATTTGGCCAAATAAAGTATATTTCATGCAATCATTTTCCTTTAAACAGAACTTCAGTACTAATAGAGGCTCTCAGTCTGTAATTATGCATCTTCTAACTTTTCAAGTGACTGATTAACATTATATAATTTGTTTGCTTTTCCCTCCTTTTTGATACTTTCAGTCAGTGAAAGTGAAAGGGACAAACTGTTATTTTAAATTAATGGGAAGAAAAACTGAATTTCTCTTAAGTAAAAAGATCACAGGATCACAGATTGGTTGAGGTTGGAAGGGACCTCTGGATGTCATCTGGTCCAATCCCTCTGCTCAAGCAGGAATACCTACAGCTGGATACCACAACAACTCTGGACAACCTGTGCCTCTGTTCAGCCACCCTTACAGCAAAAAAGTAGCTCCTGATGTTCAGAACAAAAATACCTATTGTTTTCTTTAAAAGTATAAATATGTATATTATATATATAAACATATATTGAAGAGGCTGGAAAATATGCAATAGGATATACACTTATAACTGGCATATCATAATCACTAGAAAAAAATTCACATTAATATTTTTGCTAAAAACCAATAGCCTTCCAACTGGTTTGTTGAATACATATGTTATCTTCTTTCAAGAATTCAGAATCAGACACTTCTTAAAATAAAAGGTCATTGAAAATCCAATCAACTGTAATTCAACTGAAAAATAAAATAATTCTAATATTCCCCAAGAATAGTTTGAATTTTCAATGCAAAATGACACAGAAGTACAGCATATGAAATAAATCTTTTGAAAACTGAATTATAGCTAAATTAAAGTTCATTTATGCTGTGATATGATCTTAATTAGTATGCATTTCAGCATAGGAAAATTTCTTTAGAAGTTTTGTCATATTCTTATGTTTCCCAATTTTAATAGTTATCCTAATATATCTACAAAAGTGAAAAGATCTGTCAAGAGTCTTGAATTTTGAATTTGAGGTTTGGTGGGGTTTTGAGGTTTGTTTTTGGTTTGTGGGGGTTTTTGTTTGTTTGGTTTTGAAAGGTTTTTTAATTCTCTAAAATAACAGAACCACAGTACTTGGATCACAGTAACATGGATTTCATTTGTACAGATAACTGAACTTCCCCAAAGAATTCTGGCAATGTGCATGCACTCACCTTGCCAAAAGAATCCCAGTGTAAAAGGACAGGAATGCCATTACATGACTTTAGAATACATTCAGATCAGATTTAGAAAAGTACACCTGAACATGGAGATAACCTTTGCTTAAAAAAAACAACCAAACACAAAAAAACCACACAACAACAAAAAAACCCCAAACCACTTCTTTTTTACTCCTTGACTTAATGGTCTATAAATATGGTGGAGGTGTTTTTTTATGCAGTGAAAATGAACTGGTAACTTTAATTGGAAATTAACTATAGTAATAGTTGTTTTCTGGTACCACTAATTACAATGTAGGTCTGCTTCATTTGACTTTAAATGTGTTGTATCTGGGAGCTCTTTCCGTATTTTTTTGGATTTACAATTCAGGTCATTCTATGTATATGTGTATCTTTTTTGGAGGGATGCATGACAATTGGAAGAAGTTAGTTTTCAGACCTTTACACAAAGGTTTGTATGTTTTATATTGAAAAATATTATTGAAATAGAAATAGCTACAAGCAAAGAAAGGAGTTCAGATTATTGAAACCCTTAAATAATATTTCATACTTAAGACAAAGTTATGGTTTTTGCAAGGAGTTTTGCATTATATCTTATATGTAAAAGTTACTTGAAGGCTGTCTAAAAGCAGTCTAAATACATGTCTTAGTCTTACATCCTATTTTGGTAAAGCTATTTAAGCACAAGTGGACTGCAACTCAGCATACCAGATTCCTCATTATTCATAAATAATTTTCAAGGTTTTTCATCTCATCTTCATGAATTACATATGCCTATCCATAAGAGTAGTCATAGTGATATCACATCACATAAGATCAACTACGTAGCTTTAATGCAAAGCACAAAGCCTCAAATAATAGGAGCCCCACAACTTATCAGAACAACTAACTCCACTGACTGCAAACTACATGAGAATTAAGTATGTGATTTACTTCCAGATAAAAGAGCTTTTTTTTTCCTTAGCATTGAGAGCCAAAACATCATTTTAATAGGTCATTAGTTACAGATTATCAATTTCTTGCACCAACAAAAAATGCAGATTTCTAAGATTATAACTAAGCAGCAAATTTTGACAGTTATTTACCAAAGTCATTCTAAAACAAAAAAATTAAGCTAGTTTTGCTAACATTCTGTGAATATTTGTGGAAGCTTTAAATCCACATTAATGCTGTAAGTGCAGATGGGCAAATCTTCATCACTATCAATGAAGCTGCAACCAGGTGAAAAAGAGATTAGTATTATTATATACCTGTTCAGGAGAAGTAGAGACTATAATGCCTGAAAATAGATGGAATCTTTTACTTGTTCTGAGTAGTTTCACCTACATAAAAATAATCCTGAACTTTATTTTCAGGTAGTAGGTAAGAATATTACTGTATTTGTGTTGTGTTCTCTTTCTCTGGCTTTTTCCTTGGTACAGAAGAACAGAATACAAAGCAGTATCTAGGAAAGAAAATGTCATTTTTTTTATAAGGAACCTTGACAAAACAGTATTTTGAATACTTTCAACTTCTGTACTTATGATTCAATAGAAAAATGCTGCATATATGTATTTTGTGCACAATGTCAATAGAAAATCAAAAGAAAATACTGCTCTAAAATGCACAATACCAGGTATCTGTCTAAATTCGCATGTAATTAAAGCTAAATGTATTTTGTATACACATATACAAACAAACACAATTTACCTTCAGAATCAAATAATGATTTTCAGTTCCAAGACATTTCTACAAGTAGTTTGGCTTCCTGCTGGCAAAAGCAATTTATTTTTTTCTTTTGAAAAAGAAAGAAGTATGTCATCATCTTCCCAAGTCACTCAACAAAGGTATCAATTTGTTTTCAGAGAAGCGATTAGCATAATTGTGGTGGATTACTTGGATTTGGCACAGAATAGAAATAATGCAGTATTTTTCACCACTAAGGAACTATAGAATCATGGAGTCATTTAGGTTGGAAATGACCTTTTAGAAGATTCAGTCTAACTGTAAACCTAAAACCCACCTTGCTAGAACCTTCTTTCAGGTAGGTGCAGAGAGTGGTAAGGCTTCCCCTGCGCCTCCTTTTCTCCAGACTAAACATCAGTTCCCTCAGTCACTTCTTGTTTTATTCTTAAAACTGTACTAGAGGCCTGTTTTTAAGAACCCAAATCTCTCTCAAAGAATCTAAGAACTAAATTGAGAATCCCTTGGTTCTCCTGACCTGCTGTTTCATAAATAAGCTTGCCAGTGCACATATCCATGAAATTAGCTGAAAATAGCCATAATCACAACAATATTTAAAAGGGGTTTAATTTCTTAATATTCTGGAAAAAAACCCCAACAACTTTGCAATACTATCATTAGATTTTCCACCTATGTTATCCCCAAATTTGTTTTGGTAATTTGGTTTTAGTAGCCTACTTAATTGCTGAACTTTCTTGCTAAAATTATGCCAATACTTAACAAAGAGAGAAAAAAAGTGGGTATTATTTTTCTTCCACCTAAGAGCATAAAACACAGTGAGAATCCAAAAACTAGAAACAAGAATTAAAGGCCCTGCTTAACCAGAGGTTGGACTGCTCAGCTGAGTGCACTTCCACTTACAGCAGTAAACCCTGACAAAAGGAGGCAAAGCAAAGTTTCTGATCAACTACACTGAATCCCAAGAGCTGAAAAGTAGGCTGAAGAGAGCTGACAGCTCTAAGAATGAAAGTTATATTTTGCTCTGATTTTCTTCAGAGAATTAAGAGCTGATCCATTTCCTAAAACTCCCAAGACTAGAGCTGGAACGATTTATTCCTGCTTTCTAACATGAAAGCTTTATTATTCCTTCGCATTTGTTATCATAAATGATACAAGACAGAAGTCTTGATCAGAGTCTAAGAACATGAGACATCTGACAGTATGTGGCTACATCAAAGAAACTACACAGCACTCTATGGATTACCACAGGGCTCCATCTGCACACTCAGTTGTCAGGTCAGGATTTTAGAATGAAATCTCACCATTTAAACTAGCTTACACCTGTGATGGAAGATCAAAATCTGAGGACAAAGTATGAGTGATTTGTTTGCTACAAAGTGCATTGCCAGCAAGCGCTTTCTACATACTCTAAGAATAATTTTCAATGATCTTTCTCTTCTTGAGAGCTTGGGTTTACATTTGGCTTACATTTTCCTGAAAGACTTCATATCCATTTCAAATTGTCTCTTGATAAACTTCTCATAAGAAAACAAGCTTTTTCCAGGCAAAATAACAAATTGCTTAACATATATTGCCATATTTCTGTTGTGTACTCTTTTAGTACCTTATGGGTTGGCAGTTAAAAATATATGTCTGTGGCAACATATACTTCAGGAAATCAGCAAGCAAAGAAGCTGAAATAAATTTGATGCAGATTTAAAACTTCATTTTCTACTCTCCTGGTTTTATGTATACTCCAATTATCACTTCACATTAACAAGGAAATTTTCAAAAGGCATAGCTGGCTTCTGACATCCACTAACTTGAAGGGAGAGTTAAAAGCCAGGCATCAGTAGGCTCAATCTCACTTCTCTGTTTTAATGTCATTAGCTTCCCTTTCTTCTCCTTCTCCCTCACTTTCCCTCTGTGTGTTACAAAGAAGAACAAACAAAATGCTTAGAAAACAGTGAAAACTAAAATCACACCATCCCACAGTTTCCCCTTCAAACTCCTCTCCCTAGCTTCTGTGGTTTATCTCAGTGTACTGATAGATCTTGAGATCTCCATTGATGAAATATAGCTGTGGCTAATTCTAGTGCAATACAATGTAAATCTACCACAAATTTTCAGTTCCAAAGAAATTGATTATTTCAACTTTGTACTCTTTATGTCAGCTACTTGCCTTTTCCCTGAAAAAATGTCAAGTTCTCTGTGAAGAGTAAGTAATTGAATGCTATGTGTGGTATTCATGCATACATCTACTGTTCACTATAGTAGCCAGTAAGAGTTCAGCTATGTTCCTGATTAGCATGGATGCTAAACTATTAAATAAGCTCCTCTTCATTACTTGTCTTCTATTCAATTACATTTAAATTGCTACAAATTGGAATAAACATGGTTCAGTGATGCAAAAACCACAGAAGTTTTCAAAACTGCTATTTTCTTTGTCTGATTTTTACACTTCACATAATGGTACCTTGGATCCCATAAGTAACCTGTCATACTTTGAATTACTGCTTATTCACAACTTTATTATCACATCAGATATATTACTATTCCTTCTCCTTAAATTTAGGACCCAATGATAACACTAAATTGAAATGTCATGGTACTGCAGCTAGCACAGTGATTCAGAAAAAGTCCCATCTGCTTCAAAGTTCATACATCAAATAAAGTGAGAAGGAAGAACTATGCATCAGAGAAACTTCTCTAGTCATTTGTACATGTCTTTCCCTTCTCATTAAGCAATGTGTCAGGCACAGTATGAAAGAATGGTAATTAGACTAATCTAAGGTGTTTCATAAATAGGATATATTCTCTGCATGGATCTCTAAATCCTTGTCACATATTTCATATTGGTATCATATGCATGTTTATATATGTGTGTATATATACACAGATAAATGTGTGAGTGTGTACACTATATATTAAAGAATGTTATCTCCTATTTTGATAACAAATTAGGAAGAAAGGATAGATCTTTATAGTAACAATATGAAACAGCAATCAAACCCCTTTATTTACATGGCCCTGTTACTTACATGGCCCTGTAAGAACTTGGGAACTCAACCTTGTTTTGCAAACTGAAGACTGTCTGCTCTACCTGGTACAGTTTGGCTTGGACACCCCAAACCTTACTGAGCAGCAGTGTCACAATAGCCAGGTTTAATTGCATGTCTTTTAACCACAAACTAATTGGTGTCAGTCAATATGTACAGAACTCAAAACCAATAAAAATTCATGCTTATCATGAATGAGCACAGAAAGAGCACCAACGTTTAGAATGGATTGTATTCCACGGCTCATTGTATGAAGGCATGGCAAACAAGCATTTAACTGCATGTATGTACTGCAAAGGTCTATTTCAAACATACTTAAGAATATTAGTAACAGAGACTTGCTCCCATTTCTTTTATATATTTTTACAGAAAACAGAATTGTTCTGAACATACTTTTAGTACTTACCACTGTGTCGTATTTCGGAGGAGGCGTCAGAATTCCCCCACAGGAGGCAGCATGATGTCATTTTAGTTACAGCAGAAATGTTTTCTGTTAGGAAGAAATACACAGCATATGAAGAAAAGAAATGCTTGTTTATGAGTCACAAATGGTGAAAAAAAAAAAAGTTATTTATTAAGCCACTTGTAAAGTTGTTTTTCAAGACTAAAAAAACCCAAATATTTATACCTAGAAATACATTGATCACAGAGTATGGACTTCTGTCACAAAAACTACTAGCAATATTTTTTTCTTTGATCACTGCTGCAAAAATAGAATTGTCTTTAATCTTATATTACATTTTGGGGAAAATAGCTAAGGTGAGCACTTTAAAATAAAATTTAAAAAAACTACAAAAAACCCCCTGAGTTTTAAATATTTCTGTAGACATATACATAGGCAAATATAAAATATAAAACCTCAAATATTTAAGTATATTAAAACGTAAATAGTCAAATATTTTTAAAAAGCCATTTGGGATTTATTATTTCCTATAGGTAATTCAAAATTGTAGCTTATACTTCGAATGACATTTCAATGGACAGACTATTTACCAATATCCTGTCTATCTTTTTAGATAGGCAATTTAGACTAAATACCAATATTTACCAGCAGTCTCTTCTGTCAGGACTACCTTAAGACGCTGCAAGTTAAAACTCAAACCCTAATAGTGTTCAGAAAGTTATCTCAGATAATTTGCATAGGTTCCAAGACTATATTAGCTGAAATACTTCTCTTCCCCCAAAGGCCAGCAGAGCTGATTTTATGGCATTCAGAGCTGCACATGTTTTGCAGGTGTTTTATGCATTGCTTACATATTTTTTTCCTATATCTCTCTTAAAGTACTAAAGCACTTTGTATAATTTATTATTTTCATTAAGTTGATCAACACAGAGAAGCACTTTGTGTGAAAAATACCATTTCAAAACAAATTACAGGAGCAAGGGTGAGGCCATCAACCATTTCTATTAGCTTGCTAGTATATCAAGCAAGCCTCTCATTTCAGAAGAATCACACAATGCATTTAGCCACAGTATAGTGCCTGCTAATACTGCAGAAACACTTCTGCAATAAGGTGACAAATATGCTCCATAAACTTGTAGGGCTTACAGGGTCCATCTGCATCTTGTTTATCAGCAGGAACTGACATGACTTCCAGGTAAGATAAAGTACAAACTATCATCACAAACCATGTACCTATACACACACATGCATGCACACACTTCCCTCTAAGTATGGGTATCTATTAATATTATATTTTAAGAAGCAAATTAGGTTTTAACAATGAAGATCCTAAGGATCACAGCACTGAGTTTTCATCTTGTATTTCAGAAAATTTTCTCATACTATTTGAAGAAAAAACTATCAGATTTTAGTCTTCACTTTTGACCTAAATCAATGCTGTAAAAGAAATAAGACTTTAACACTCATTTGCTGGTGGTAGATTCTGCAATCTGACCCACACTGAATACCTCTTTCTCATGAATGTTTTGACTCACTACAGTCAAACCACTCCCTGTATGGAAATCTAAAGGATGAAAGGATGATAATATCAGTACAATGAGGTTCCAAACAAACCTAATAATTAATACTGCAAGTCAAAAACTTGAAAGGCTGCAGGAAAAAAAAATGCTGAAGGGAAAAACAAACAACACAAAACAAAACAAGAACAAACCAAAAACCACAAACCCCAAACATGACAAGCAGGATGGAAACAAAGATGTTAGATCCAGTTTGAATCAAAACAAAGTAAGACAAAAGAAATCTTCTGAAGAATTTGCAAACTGCTATGAGAAGTCAGAAAGAATTAAAGTCACAAAGCCTGAGACCAAAACAGCAACATACACAAGAGAAATGCTGATGATGCAGAAGAGAGTGATTTGCCATGTCAAGAGATTCTGAATGGTAAATGGAACGATAAATCCCCTCAGGGGAACTGCAGGCCAGAAAGAAGCAATGCCAAGAAAGCATGTAAGATAAAACATAGTAAAACTAAAGGAAATAAGAAAGGCTAACTCTAAGGTCAGAAGGAAGGGGGGAAAGTGCCAGTCCTGTGTCAACAGAAAGGGTTGATTCTTAAGTCAGGGGTAAGAGAAAGGCCAAGCCTGAGATTAAGGAGGAGGAGGAAAAGGAGACAAGATACAGCTAAAGGAGAAATACAGCAGAAAGAGGAGGGCAAAAGACCAAAATGAATAAAAAAAAACAAAAAAAGATTAAGGATTTGTCCTGAAGTCAAAGGAAAAGAATCCAAAGAGAGCTTCAAGACCATGCTGAGACATACTGAAATTAAAGATCAGTTGGAACAGCAAGAGCTCCACATAATAACCCTCAAGGCTGTCAAGGTACAGCTTTCAGAGATTGTAGATAGGGAATCAGATGAAGAGAAGACAGAATAATCCACCCAGTGGCATGAAGTTCAGATCATCTATTCCATTCTCACTTCAAGTATACAGTTAAGTCTCCTCAGGCCTTTTAATATTATTTCTGTGTTTCTGAAACTAACAGCAAGAAAATTACCACAAGGCACTTAAAGAGCTATTACAGAAAGTCTCTCACTATGCTCGAGGTAAAGCTGGCTAGCTATGTCACTTCCAAGTCATTACTAATAAAGGAATTATCCTTGATGATACCATATATTCTTCTCTGGGCACAAGCAAGCTCTGACAAATATATTTGCCTTTCTCCTATATGACTTTTTTTAAGAGTCTAGGTAATTCAGGAAGAAATTCTCATAAAATTTTCTTAGCCAGAAAGACTGGAATGACTGAAAATTCATTCAACAAAAATTCAAAAGTGAAAAGACTCTCATGAGTGGAAAAAAGTTTTTACCTTTACTTTGTACAAATGATGTGTCAGATACTATCACTGTTGTTTAATGCACAGTCACAATCTAAGCCACTAAGCAGTTTTTCACATACTCTCCCCCCTTCAGTGTAAGGTGAGAGAAACTGCAATCCCAGCCACCAAACTGAAATCAGGGCACCAAAATCTGTCTGCACTTTAGGTCTTTGCCTAGGTAGCTGCATAGACTTCCATTCCCATACCATCTATACATCTTTCTGAAGGACAGGACTATTCCAGTTCAGCTTCAATGTAACTGAGAATTTGCTAGGGATACAAGGCAAGGTCCCCCACTGACAGCAACATCAAACAGGCCTTGGCTGCCTGGCCTTGCCCTCAGCCCCACAGACAGCCCCCAACTCTCCTGCCCCCTGCGATGCCATGACACAATACTACCAAGTTCAGAACAGCAAGGGAACTGTTCGCAAAGCAAAAAAATCCAATTTTAACTAGACCCATGATGAGAGACAAATGAGGAGCAAATTCCTCTCGCAGCAGCTGTCATTCCACCTTCAACAAAATCACCAAGATCCACATTTCCTAAGCCCATGAGATATATGTTTCCCCAGCTACCTTCATGGAAACTGCATGAATTAAAAACAAACAAAACCACCAACAAACAAAATCCCATATCAAACACTAAAACAGAATAAACTCACACAAACAGTTAAGAATGGAAACAACTAGTTATCACTGGATTGTTGTATAATATTCCTCTATCTCTGAAACTTTTCCTGTTTCTCCATCCAGACTAAGTAAAACCTCCAAGAAAAACCTAAACACTAGATTCCTTAAGTCCAGTGAATACTTGAAATTACAGACTCCGCAGAGACACAAATCTTGCTATTATCTCTATGTCTCTTCTCCGGAGAAGCCCTAAATAATTTGTGAGTGGTAGGGGAGTAGAGAGCAGCAAATCCAATGTGCAGCAGTAATCTGATAGAATCATCCTAGCAGCCTTTAAAAACAACCAGCATTCAAGTATTGATTAAACAAATTTCTGCAGACATCTTTTCTTAATTCAAAACTTTAAGTGATGAAGCAACTAATCCCAGAATCTATTTCCAGGCACATGGAGGACAAGGTAGTCATCAGGAGGAGTCAGCAGTCTCTTCCCCAGGAACAAGTCATTTTTGATCAGCTTGATAAACTATGATGAAGCAATTGGCAGTGGATATTGTCCACCTGCACTCCAGCAAGGCTCTTCCCACTGTTTTGCATAAGATCTTCGTAGAGAAGCTGATAATGTCTAGGCTGGATGAGCAGGCAGAGGCTCAGGGGGATCCTCTTAATATTTACGAATAACTGAAGGGAGGATGCAAAGAGGACGGGGCCAGGGTTTTTTTAGTGATGTTCAGTGACAGGACTAGAGCCAATGGACAGGAAATGAAATGCAGGATGTTCCCTCTGAACATCAGGAACCATTTTTTTACTACAAGGGTAACTCAGCACCAGCACAGGCTGCTCTGAGAGGCTGTAGGTTCTCCCTTGTTGGAGGTATTCAAATATTGTCTGGACACAGACCTGGGCAACCAGCTGTAGCTGTTCCTGATTGAGCAGAGGGGCTGGACAAGATGATCTCCAGAGGTCTCTTCCAATCTCAATCACTCAGTTGTTCAATGTTTCTGTGATCTGTAAACATATGTACCTTTTTTGAGAAAAACAGAATATGCCATCAAAATGAGAGTCTTGCCTGACTAAAAGAAGCCAGACTTCTGTTGCAAAGGTTACAGCAGATGGTCAGTGTTTGGTTTTGTCTAATTCATGCCAGTGAATCACTTCTTCAATTACTGAGATAGTTATTTCTCCTTATGGAGCAATGTCATTTGTTATTAACAACTGATGACCAGTTTGAACTATAATCTCCCACATCTCAAGTGAGTATCTTTCTGCAAAATTGAGCAAAAGCATGATTCAAGTCAAGCAGAACAGGGACTGCTACAGTCCTATATCTCCAGGGATTGTTGTGCCCTCAAAAGAGACATGGGAAGAAACATATTTTAACTCTTTCCCATTTGATTTAAATCATGATACAGAATCACCTGCCTGCCAATGGAAAGTCAGAGTCAGAACAAGGGGAAAGAAACAGCTCTGTCTTCTTCCAACACTACAAAGAACATGATATGAAACAGGTTGTACGCATCCTTATACCTCTTTTATCCTCCCTGTCAAGAAGAGAAAAGCACTTAAGTCTTTATGTGGCAACAATAGCCAGATGGCAAATACAAACACATTCAAAACTCACAAGAGTGTTTCACATGACTGAGAGCCCCTCCAATTTTGCAGCTTAATAGCTGTTTCTATTCCCTTCCCCTAGGCCTCTTTCCCACAGTTGTCTACACCACAAGCCCTCCTAGTACATATGTGGTGTTTCCTTCTAACAGACAAAATAACTGTAATTAGGAGTAAACAGGAAGAGGGGAGTAAAAGGGACTACAGAGCAGCTCCAGATCACAGCTCAAGCTGCCCATAGCAGTCTGCCTCAACTGTTCCACATCCTACCTCAGTTTGCAATCTGAATATAGCCAGAATTTACTTCAGTAACAAAGAGTAACAACACAGAATCAGGGAGAATGTATATCTAAGGTTCCCATTTCTCTTCCCTTAAATTCAATGAGGAAAAAAGTCTTTTGCTGGAAACCTTTCTTCCTCTAATTAATTTCCATTCTGGCTTATCAGGGATGTACTTGAAACTATCAGTTTTCCCTTCTCTTTCTATTTGTTTTCAGGAAAGTTTTGGCAGTTTACCAAAATCAGAGTATATGAAAAAGCAAATATTTTAAAATATGTATCCTTTTTCACAAGTCAAAATGTGACATAGCAGCAACAATGGCAGCTGCTATCAGCTTTACTATCATATTGGGAGCGCATGAAGAGACTACAAGAAAAGGGATCCCGTCATGACAGGAACCTCATGACCAGCCCTATTCCCTGATCTCAAGAAGAAAATGAGGAATGGACAGGGGTTAGGGACAGAAAGCTAAATTATGTTCCCCCTACAACTGGGACTTGACACTTGCAGCCCAACTTCCCTCTTCACTACCAAATTACTCTACAGTAGTCAGCTGATCAACATGGAGCTCAAGTGGCAACAGGGTATGTTGAGTCTTGAAAGTTTAAAGTGTTTTGCAGAAAGTGTGGTTAATGTTGTACTTAGCATCATATGAATTTTAGTTTTCTTTTCCTATAAGTTAAAATATTCTGTGAAGACCATAAAAAATCAACAGAAAAACAAACTCAGAAAGTTGAGAAAAAGTTATTCATTTTTGAAAAGTTTTGAATTCAAAATTTGAACTGAATTTACCCAAACAATCTTAGTTTGTTTTCCTTTATGAGCTGACATTATTAAAGGACCTAATTTGAAATGAAGTTACCTGTTTTTTTTAACTTGATATGCTGGATGTACAATCTGGAATAATTTGTTCTAAGCATCCTTAAATACAATACTTTTAATCTTCTGATTGTTTTTACCTTTTTCATCTGAATTGTACTTTCAGACTAATATATCATTAATACCAAAGCATATCACCACTCAACTTATTATTAACATTTGCTACACACCTACAGTGGAAATTATTTTGATTATTCTTCTCTCTTCTCATCTTGATTTGTTGAATGGGCTAGAGGTAAAACAAAAGAAAATGAAACAAAACAAAAAAAAGGAAAAAGTTTACTATAAGTCTATCAGCCTTCTGCACATATACAATGGTGTAGGAGCTTTCTTTTCATCCCTTTCCTGGTTTTGAATATTATCTTCACTTTTAAACCTAGTCTCTCTCTCTCTCTCTCTACTTATTTACACCTACTTATATGTTTTTATTGTAGCAAACAGATTTATGAGTTCCTTAAATCTTAGACAAGTAACCACAGAGGCAAGAATTTAGTAGAGATTTTATGTGCCTTCCTTGCAGTTGATGATTTGAGGATGTCTTCAAATAACACATAAGAGGTGCAAATGTGGCCCTAAATCATTCTGACATATTCAAAATATATTTTTACAATAAATGCATTTTGTTTAATGTTTCTATTAAGAATTAAGTCAAATGCAAAAAGTTAAACTCATTAACTAAAACTTAATCATTCATTATCATTTTATTGTATTGAGTGAACCATGTAGCAAATGCTAGATAAAGGTTAAGAGTAATGACAAATTCCTGGAACACACACAAAAGAAGCATGTGCCCCTGACATGGGATTATTTCAATCCTCAGCTAATCAACCACTCCATGTACTTACTGAACCTATTAGATTTAGAATTCTCCAAAATTAGCTCCAGACGGCATAGAATAATTAACTGAACAAGCTAAAAAACACAGTAATAATAAAAGCCCTTAAATTTCACCAGGGCAGGAAATCAATATGTTGGTAAATTTATTTAAACTCCATTACATGAACTGAGTAAGTTGCCTAATACATTTCCAGTGTCTTGGAATTTTTGCTGAAGATTCTTAAGCTTCCTAAAAATAATAAATCCTTCTTGTCTCCCATCAGAGTCAGAAATGAAAAGACTTCTGTTACTGTAAGGCTATATATGAAGTCATTGTTCTGTATTTAGAACATTCTGTTTTCAGCTAGACCTTGTTGCTCAAGGCTCAGTCATCTTTAGATCTCCTGCCTGCAATAGCAATAGCTTATATCGCATGCTGTTGATCACAGGTCATAACAAACCCAAATTTATGACTGTCATGAGTCCAATATCTCCACTCTTTTTCCACTTATCTGGTTGCAAAGCCAACTGCTTTTTCTGCCCTGCAGCTACTTGGAAGAATAGAGATATTCAGGAGTGAATGAGTTTACTTCCCAAAATCGAAGAAAGGCTACTGTTGGTTTGAGCAGAAACTAAGAGGTTGATCCAAAGCACTTTGAAGTCAATAAAAATCTTCATGAGATCAGCATACTGCAAAAGTCAGTCCAAGTATCCACATCTCATATTTGCTCTCTCATACTTGGATGCAGCATACTGTACATACAATTTTGGGAGAAAATTCTGATAAAACATATGTAACTATACTCAGTGGTGGGTGCTACTGGAAAATTATATATCATACCTAAGATCATGGTTGTGACAGCAATAACTATCATAAGGGCTCAAGTACAACCTTAAATAGAAACATTTTAGAAGTCTCTTGCATAAAAGCAAAACTGTTTACAAACCACAAGACCAATTTTACCTCAAAAAGCTGTAAGAACTGATGATATACCCTGAGTTATATTGAGAAACAAAGCTAACTCTTACCAAACTGGTATAACCCATACTATATGATAGTGCTGTGCAAAGACAACAGTTCAGGTCCCAGAAGCTCAATGTCAGAAGATTCTGCTTGAGCAAAACACCTCGTATGTGGAGAGCTTAACAGCACTGCCATGCCACTGTGCTGATAGGTGTACTGAGTCCAGCTCTCCAAGTAACTTGGTGTTCTACAGTGCTGCAAAACAGTTGTAGAAGTACTACTCTGAGTACACACAGACCCCAGAAACATACATGTGCAGTCAATATTATGTGGAGGACAATGATGAAGCATAAGCTCAAATCAGATAGCTAAGTGGCCTGACTTTAAAAGGTTATGAAAAACAAATACCTCAAAAGACCTCACTGGTGTTAAACCACTTCAGCAATAAAATAATTTTCTTCCTTGTGCATTTCAAACTCCAAATGTTATGTATGCTGTTTTTCAAAAGGTAATAGCCTGTTTGTGTAAAAAATTCTCAACATTGGCAAATATTGTAACAAAGATATTCTGCATGCAAGTAACCATTTGAGGATTTTACAAATAGACATCTTCCATTAATACATTATCTATGTTACAAATAAAAGCATTGCAGTTTGCATTTCTTTTTCATTCTTTTTTTAATATTAACCTAAGATTTTTAGAAGGACAAGTTATAAACTCCTTTGTTGTAAAAATTAGCTGGTTTTAGTTAATAATATAGTTATTGAATCTCCTCATTAAACAATAGGACAAAATATGACAAAAGTGTGTTGTTACAGTTGTTGTTTTTCAATAGATCTGTTACCTTTGCATTATTTTAGGGAAGGCTTTAAATTTTTTTACTAATACTCTCAGAAGTTGAAAGCAAACAATAGGTATTGAGAAAAATTCCTACCTATGGAAAACAGGTCATATTCCTTTGAAATGAGATTCTTGCTATGTAATCAACTTCAAACAGGTGAACAGAAATTGTCACTATCTGATTATCTGCACATGAAGAACTGCTACTGTTTAACTCAAGAATCCAGCTGGAATGTATGCCTTCAGAAAAACAAACCTCCCTAGCTGGTATTCAAAAGACAGATGTTCACAGCAAATGAACCACTACAGATGGTCTTTTCCTTTTTTTTTTTAACATTTGAGTTTGCATTTGTTTCATTTTCTTTTTAAATCAGTCATAAAAAAAGTGCATAAAAGCCTTTCAAGATTATCAGGTGGATACATGCAGTGTTTTGTTTGGCAATAAAAACCACCAAATATTAAAAAGAGCTGAAGAATACATGTACAACTACATATAAGTATTATTTTATTAGAGATTTTTATTAGAAAAATACTTTTTAACATGTGTTTCAATTGAAAAAATATCCAAGTGTATCTAATCCTTTAGATCTTTTCATCTGAGAAATATTAACTGTTGCTGATGAACTGAGAGACCTCTGCTGCAACAACTAATATATTAGCTATTCCTTTGATAGCTATCTTTTGGTAAAATTTTAAAGTAGAACTGAAATTTCTGTCATTAATTAGAGTTACATAACGTGCTCAACCATGATTATACATAATGAAGCTAGTCTTCTGCTTCCAGATTTTCATATTGCAATTGACTGGTAATACCCCCAAAAAAAAGTTTTGGGTTTAGAATATAGAGGATTGGCTAGATATTCTAGCTGCTGGGTTTATTGCTGAAGTTGGATGTTTACATTTTATCTCTTGAGTTAAATACATTTAAGCATGCAGCTCACATGGAGATTTTCCTTCTGAAATACCTATGAAATTTCCAGAGACTATATGCAAAACTACAGAAAGGACAATAGTCTGATCACTCAGGCCTCTGATATGTTTAGTAATAACTCCAAATTAAGGCTAGAGCCTGCTCTATTAATGGCATTCAAGCGTATCAGACATGCAACCATCCCACACCTTCATAAGGAAAATGTGTTTGAAAATGACCCAAATGGTCAGACACCAAGAACTGTATTGTCATGAGAAGAGCAGTCCTTTATGTTAAAATGAGATCTGCAACTTTATATAACAGAAATAATGATAAACACATATGTAAGGGACCTTTGTTCCAAAATCAACATGGGTGTCTCAGACAAGGCCTTAGAACAGGAAAGACAACATCTTATAGTCTGTGGAACAATGTAAACTGTCCAAGGTCACATTTATATTCATTGGTCAAGTTTCACTTGATTGAATGACGTTATTACTTAAAAACATTAATCAGAAGAACTTAATCTCATTCTAAAGAAGACCTTAAAAAAAGTGAATCACATCCCAGAGTTCATATTTCTTCCCAGAAACTTCAAAGAGAGCATAGAACAACTACTTTGCACACAACTGTGCACAGTTTGAAGGGAGACCTCTGTGGTATGAAAGATGAACCCACTAGACAATTAATCTGGTCAGAATTTTAGAGTATCTAGAATGAAAGAAGAGTAACAAATAGTTTTTCTTAGTTACAACTAAAACCCACTTCATTTTCAAGTCATTCACAAGTATGGTACAGGTTTTCAGTGGCATCTGACCTAAACTAGTAGTATAAAAGCCTGATTTAGGAAGAAAAGGGCACTGGCAGACAGCTAGAGCTCTCACTGATCGCACTGATCTCTGAGAGAGAGAAATGCTCATTCACAAGCAGGGAAATCCCTTCATCCCAAAGGCTGATGGTGTCTCATGCTGAAGTCATCTTCACTGAACCAGGTGTAAAAAAAATAAAGTCAGCATGAAATTTTTGCCATACAACTCAGTACATGAGAATGATTGGTTATCTAACTATCTCACTAGCTCTCCTGCTCTGTGTGACATATTTAAGAGGTATTTGATAAAAACTTTTAAACACAGCCTTGCCGAACACATACATATTTCATGTAGGAAACAGACTAGCAGCCCTGCAAGGATCTTTCATCAACCACTAATAAGTGAGGCATATGGTAAAATGAAGCAGGTATTGTTTTTTTCTGGGAGGAGGGGTGGGTGTGATGCTGGATTTTGCCCCAGTTCTTATGTCAGAACAGTCCTGAATCTACACAGTCACACAATTTCTCAGCTTCTTCAGTTTGCATCAGCTAACTTCCAAGAATAATTAGTCTGAGGCATTCAGCCACTGGACAACTGATCTCAAGATCTAAAGTAGTTACTTGGACTCTTAAGAAACTTTTGCATTCTTTTAGTGCATAGCTTTATCAGGAAAAAAACTGCAGTTAGGCTGAAAGATGTGATCTAAAAAACTGTCACTGTTGGGATTACTTTGGAAGACTGAATCAGTTGTTATCCAGCTCAAAAAATTTTGTTGGCATTGCTGTTTACCACTACAAAAGCCAAGATCATCAAGGATATTTCTGCACCCCCTGTTGTTGTACCTCAGCTTCTAATCAATTTAGACATCTGATTCTGCAACATCACTCCTCAAAGTACAGCCTTCTGACTGTGGCATTTCTGGGAATAGCACCAAGATATGACAGCAATCACTGTATGTGTTGTTAATGCCTGTGGCTATATTTTGTATTTTGCAATACCCTGAGGCATTGGGTAACGTGGATATCAGGCAATTCTTGTGGTGATTTGCAAAGTCATTGTGCATCTAAATGCTGCATAGCAATTATTGCTTGATAAATGATGTACTCTTAGGAAGAGAGGATACCCTTCCTTCCAAAGGATATGTTAAAAATACTGTAAGTTATAAGGGGATACAAAGTCACTTCATAATTTGAAACAGTGTACAAACAAGTACTGGTTCTAGTTATGTACATATAGCAAAACATAACTTAAACCCACTTTTTCTGTCTTAAAATATAGCTAAATAGTTTAAAAATAAAGGGGTTTATATTGGTATGCTATTCTTTTACCTGAAGCAAGCTGAACAAACAAAGATCCTTGGAATTCTCTCTGCACTCCCTTTTTGAGAAAAAGGCTGTATTCAGGAGAAAGTTCTAAGCTATGTTTCCACAATCCAAATTTTCATATCTCTGGTGTTAAGCTTAAGTGAGAAAGATGCTCCTCAGGGATTCCCCAGAACTGTAACTTCTCTTCCTTGCCTGCCACAGTCTAGAATGAAAATTCTTTCCTACATTTCTAGGCTGCCAACCCAGGAAAAAGAAAAGAACTGAAGTCAACTTACTAACTTCAAAATCATGGTGGACAGGCCAGAGTGACTGCTGGCATGTCTTCAGTTACATCCAGATCAGAGAACCCAGAAGCATTTCCCAGTCTGAGTGCTGGAGCTATATCCTGATTCAGTATTTGAGTAAAGCTCATATGCTCATCTTCTCCTCTCTCTCCCAAAGTAGTCACCTTGTGCCTTTCTGAAGCAGGACCAAGTGGTGTTGCAGGTTTGGTGTTTTCTCAGTCTAGATACCTGAAAACCATTTCATCTCCTACAGAACATAAGCCAAATCAAAACTAAAATGAAAACCAAAACCAAAACCAAACAACAAGAAATTCATTCCCTTGCTTCCCTCTCCCTCAAAAAAACCCCCCTCTATTCTCAAAAATACATGAAATACTCTGGAAAGCATGCAACAGTCTAATCAGAGTCTAGATTCTTTATATTTTTCTAATTTATTTCCTTTTTGTTAAAAAAATTATGTTTTTGCAAATAAAGACAAAATATTGCTCTAAAAAAAATCAGTTCTTCAGGCAAAATTTTCAGTCCTTTCTAGAAAACTGCTTCTGGATTGAGATATTTCCTCACACAAAATTCACTGCTTATTTATTCATAGAAAGCATGGACTATAAATAATCAATCCTGGTACATGTCAGGGTAGAAGAAATAGGTATAAGGTAATAAAGTAGGTTGTAGTGGATTTTTTTCCTCCTCTATTTGATTTTTCATCCTTCTGTACATGAAACTTCTACCTGTCTAAACACAACATCTAAGCACATGATAGCAGTTAGCATGGATTCAGAATTTAAAACATTTCCACCTGACTTTAAATTCTGAAAAAGCAAAATCCTCCTATTGAATAAGAATCATATAAAAGGGAAAAAAAGATTTAAAAGATAATTTCATTTCTAAAAATCATTTGCTTAAGTTCTAAGCCTATTTACACATAGTAGTGTGTGTGGTCATGTTCAAGAATCTAATTTTCACCACCTCCTCTCATTCACCTCTATCCTTGTCTTAAATTTCACTCACAGTGTCAAGGAAGTTAATTCAGTTACATGAATTTGTGATGGACCATTTCACTCACATTCACTAGGGCAAATGTGTGACTGACTGGTAAACAATTTACTCCACAGAGAACAAGTTCTTCTTAGCTGAAAAGAGACCTCTGCCAAATTAATATATTAAATGATGAGATGTTAGCTGCAAAAGGAGGAGAAAAATCCTTGAGCCTGACCAACTTCTTTAAGCACTAAGCTAATACTTCTAAACACTCAAATATTAGGCACAGTGCCACTGAAGACAATAGTATAAACCAATGTAAAACTCGTGTTAATGAGATCTTAGCCATGCTTGTAAGCTTTTAAATATACAGCTCACAGCAAGTGAAGAAAAGTGGCTTTTAAAAGGGATGATGCATTATGTCAATTTATCTATATAGGGGAAGCTTGTTTATTAAGGACATGAAAGGAAGCCTAGTACTCTGCATACTCTGAGGAAAAAATTGCTTCTTCTGCCTGCTTTATTCCTCACCAGAAATCTACTGTTTAAAAGATGACAATTTAGGCTAGGTAGAGGTTTCTATTTTGTTTTTAAATGTGATCACAGAAAAGATCTCTAACTATGGAATATAACTTAGATGTGAAGTAATGGTACACGAGACCCTGAACAGACTCTGTATCAACAATTACATTAACATCTTTCAATGATGTATCTGAGTAGGATGAAGGTACATTTTATTCTAATTACACACATACACGCATATAACTTGATGTACCAATGAACCATCAAAATCCACATAGTTTAAATCTGCCTTAACATAATCTCAGGTAAATTTCTGCACATTCTGCATGCACTTCTCTGTAAGACTAACTTCTTTGAGGAACTGCAAGTTAACAAAAGAATTTGCCATACTGGGGAAAAAAAAAAAGAAAACATATACACTAAAAAAAAAGAAATTAAAAAAAATACCCCAAAAGCCATATATTGGAAATTAAATAGAAAAGATGATTTATCATGATTCCTGGGAAACAAACAATTCCCAAACAAACAATCCTACATAGAAATATATTCAGTGATGATACTGCTGGACATGGTTTCCTTAAAAAGCAATGGTGGAATTTTAAAAAATTATTTATTTGAAAAAAAAATATTTAGAAATATTATTCAGAAACAAACAGATTAGGATTATTTAGAAGCAGACAGATTAAATTCCAAAGAGTACAATCTAGACCCCTACAGAGTGATGATGATTTTAAGAATCATATCCATGATCCATATAGTGAACTAACTTCTAATACATTACACCCTCTCAAACTAAACCAAACTCTCATGTCCAAAGCATCATCTCCTCTGGTATTGACTCACACCCCATTGTTATAAATTCTCCAGAATGAGTATTTGAACTGTCACTCCTCTTACTACTGTAATCTCTGTTCTCTATTTTGCCTAGGGTCCCTGCAAGCCTATCTTTTTCTTACATTCTCACATTGTTTCTTTAACATGATGAGTGCCCTGTACTTGTTTTGAGACTCAACCAAAACTGCAGCTGACTTCTTACCTTATCCCACTCACTCTTCTCCATTACTATTCTTTCTCTCTGAAAGCTAACTGTGTCAACCTGCCGTTGAAACAGGTGATGTGTCTGCAGTTCATTGCCTGTTTACAGTCTCTGACTAGGATGGGCAACTTGAGGCAATGATGAGTAAGAGAAGGAGGGGTTGGGGCACTTAAGAAGCATCCTCGTCTTGCACAGATGAAAAGGTAAGAACTGGAACTTGCAGTCTCCTCATCTTAGACATAATTATCCTCAGTGTTTACCCTTTAGGCCTCAAGAGGCAGAAGTTGTGTTAGAAATGCTATTGTTGTTAAGAAATCCAAGAATTTTCTTCCAAAATGGAACTGGACCATGTTTCCATAATTCTTACTGGTTTCTGGCTCCAGATTGTATCTTCTCCAACTTTACACTGAACTTCAATTTCAATTTTCTGAAGCCAAAACTCTTAGATAAGACAGATTTGGGAAGGAGGACAGTTCACTAGAAAAGCTAACAGAGAAAGGAAAACAAAGACTAACAATTCCAAGGACAAATATTTATCTGCTACAGATGAAGATTGGCCAGCTCTTCTAGTGGAGAACTACTTTTGCTTGTGCTTGCATGCCGCTCCGTGACCACAACAATTCAATGTAAGAGAAAGAGTATGTGCTAACTGCATCATTAACCCACTGCATTTCAGTAACTTCTCATCTCCATACCAGACTAGGGCAGACAAATCTATGCAGCATGCCTTTCACAGTCCAGTAGTATAAAAAAAATCTTACTGGCCCTTCTAATTTAATCCATTCTTCAAAAAAGTGCCAGCTGGCCTGTATTATCAAGTATCACTAAGTATTCATCTTCAAAAACCATAATTCAAACACAGTTCAACTACAAGACTTTGAAAGAAAGACAGATATAACAAATGTAAGATTAAACAAAGTAATGTATTTTCTTAGTAGCTGTTAACCTGCTTAGATTGAAGCAGTAAGTCCACCTATCCTGTACTATAACTTGAACTAAAGCATTATCACAATAATGTGATAAGCTAAACTGAAACGAAGTATTATTATGGGGGTTGGACTTGATGATCTTTCTAGGTCCCTTCCAACCCCTAACATACTGTGATTCTATGATTATCACAATAAGCATGAAATTAATATTCCAGCTCTTCCTTAAGGAGATCTCCTCCAGGTCCATGGTTTCTAGTTATGCCAATTACTATTATTTAATCTGTCAAAACCGGCCGATCTACATCATCTGTTCCCCAATTCACCACCTGCACTCTGGAAACTAAACACACTGAATATTTCTAATTCGGGCAGCAGGCCTACTGCTGGCTGTGTTAATACAAATTCACAGCCTCAGGCACCACAGCTCATCTGTCCAGCTGTGCATAATTTGCAGAAAGTTTTACTTCACATCGCTGCGTACTGAGAACTTTGCTTTCATGTAGATGATGTAAAATGTAGTAGACAGACATTGTAAAACTTACATTAGTGATAGAGATACATTTGGCTTGGGAGTCTTCAGCCAACAAATAAGTGACTATGTACCTGACTAAGAAGCAACACAGATTGATTAATGTTGTCCTGAAGTACTGCACTGAACCATCTGCTCTGAAGTTTGGGTGAAACGTGTATTTCATACAGCAGTAACTCACTAGCTGTTTCTTCTGGTTGTTGCTGGAATCTTTTTTCTTTATTTGCCTGAAACATCCCATGAAATCAGAAAATGAATTTTTAGAAGTATAATTATACTATTGATAAATTTTGAGTAATTCCCCGCTCTCTTTAATAGCAGAGTTCTGCATAGTGTCTACAAAACACTTTATTTAACAGAAGACAAACTGACTAGTAGCACATCTACTTTATGAACTTAAGATTTATGAAAATCTTAAGAATTAAGTCTAAAATGTGATCTACAAAAGTCAGTATGAAATGAAGATGAATTAAACACTAAGAGTCTGGTTCCATTCCAAATTATTTAAAATGGGGCTATCAGCTTTGTCCCTGTTTTATTGCATTTGGATGGATAGAAAGTACGACTTTTCTATATAAGAAGTCAAAAGCATGACATATCATTTCTTTATTGGTATAAAATAAATAGGCATTGAGAGCTGATTACTTCACAGTCTGTTTTGGAATTTAAAAAATATAATTAAAAAAAGAATCCAACCAGTAGAGTTATTGTCTGTACTCTGACATTTATCCACTTACCAGAGTTCAAGAGAGTAGAAGAAATCCTGTTACAGAAAATATAACTAATATATTTGAGCCCTCTCCATAGTATTTCTAAATAGCTTTTTGAAAGAAGACTTATTGCCATTAAGCTGACTACTTTTTCCCTAAGGGACCAAACTGACTTTAAAATACGAAGTTGCTTGACCACCAAACCAAGAGGTGTCTTGCAACACAATCACAAGATCACCACATGATGGCACTGATCAACATGGCTGATCAGTTTTACCTGGAAAGCCCACTAACTTGACAGCAACACTGCAGGGCATGGTCAAAAGAGACTGAAAAACTGTTTCCTCCAGGTCTGTACTGGGCCTGTAACTAACCCAGACACTACAGCAATAAGCATTTTCAAAATGTTCAAGTCATCAGACTACTTCAAACAACACTTTGGGGCAGAAATCCTATTCATTATTGTCCTCTTCCATTTCTGGATGTACTAGAGCTCTCCTAAATGACAGTGACTCCCTCCACTTGGATAACAAATGGAAGGTCTTGCCTCTGGCCTCATCTGCACTGAGAAGTAGGAGGCTATATATTTTTGTCTACTGGATTCGATAGATGCAAATCTGAAATATACAGTTAGATGGAAGTTTGCTGCCATCAAACCATGGCACTACTATGTCAACTGTCATCTTATGGTGAAATACTGAACTGGCTTTATCTCAATGATTTGTGTAACAAAATCTAATTTATTTATTTAAAAATACATTCATACACAAGTAAATAAAAATGAGCTAACTCATTCTATATATGAAATCATAACAGCTGTAATTGACTGCTGGCTAACATAGGAAGAAAATCAAACATTTCATTCTACAAATCTCTTACATAGTTACATTATTATAAAGATATTACATTCTATTTAACGAAAGAATCATTCTTTAGTATGATTCTGTTTCAATCTGTGCAATATTTAAAAAGAGTCCATCTATAAGCAATGAAAAAATATTCTTTCAAAGTAAGCTATTTGAATGACATTAAATTGTGACAGCTATGTACTACTCCAGATTTCAGAATGGAGTCAGTCCACTGTGATACCATCTCAAACAATTCTTCTCTAATAACAGCACCATTCATTTTCAAAGCTTACCTCTCTTGAAAGGCTCAGCTTCTCCAACCAGTCGAAAATCTCAGTGAGCACATAAGTAACCAAAGAAAGACAAACATGGAAAATCCTAACCTTCTGCTGAAGCCTGTCAGTGGCATACACTTACCAAAACACACCCCATGACACTGAGTGGTGTGTGGGCTCAGCACAGAAGACAGAAGAATAGTACATTGTGACATCAGTGACTACAGTTTATTTTTAGATTATTACAGTACAAATCTAAGCATTCCTAGCTAGGGACTGTTCCAGCATGTGGTCACATTCAGTTTGAATTAGCTGTGCTGCTGGTAAAGCCCCACTGCAGATCTCACAGGGAAAGCCAGAGCTCTTCTACAAGGGCTGCTTCTATTCAGATCCACATGTGAGCTACGCATGCAAGCCATGTAGTTAACCTGTTTCATATACAGCTTAGTTTTAACATCAAAATTCATCCTCTCTGGTTTACATGGGTTAGAGAGAGGAGTTTGCTGCAACATCTGCAGAATGATTTCCTACCTTTTAAATTCAACCATTGCAAACTGTTTATAAATTATATTTTTTTCATTTTTTATACCCTTATATCCTTTTACAAGTTGTGAAAAAGTGATTGGCATTGTGCTCTATCTCATTGCAAATAATTTTCCAAGAGTATTGTCAATATAACTTGTTCTTCCTCATCTAGATAGCAAGATGGTTTTATTCCCTTTGGTGTTTAGGGGTTTTTTTATTGCTGCCTTTTTTTTTTTTCTTCAGATCCAATCTAGGGACTACTAAAACAAACACAATGAGAAGTAGAGAACTATTAAAAGGTGACAGAGTTGAGTACATAACCCTGTCAGGTGTGAGGATCGAAATGGCACACAGCAGAAATGCTTAGCAAACATTGAGAGCACCTGAGCTGAACTGTGACAGGGGATAGCTGCAATTGCACACGGCAGACTTATATTGATTTGTGCAGCTCCTGTTTATGTTTTGTTTTATTATATCTATTTATTTATTTATTTTAAACTCTCAGCCTTATAACTAACCTTTCTTACTCATGCAGAAGATATCTTGACTCTCGATGACAAGTCTACAAGTGACAGAATGGCTAAATTATATGCTGGTTAAAGCGTGATGCTTACTCCTGTCCTACCCAGGTGGAGCTGCTCTTTACACTATGTGATTCAGCCATCAAATAGCAGCATGTGTGTTTGAAAGGCCAAGAGGAGGCTGTATTGAGAACCTGTCAAATACAAATGTGCAAACCTCTACACAGCAGTCAGAAATGTTCCTTGAATCACTCTTTTTTAAAAGAAAAATTAAAAAAAAATCAAACAAATCCTTGTTTCTATACATCATCTTTAATATAAAGCTTCACTTAAACAGCTTTTCTTTCTGCCTCTTGCCTTTGTCTCTAAATGACAGGTCTACAGCTGAAGGATGCCTATTAAGATTGACATTTTTAACAAATGTAAAAATTGTCAGGTGAATGATCTGCACCAGAACGTGGGGTCAGTTCAAAAGATAAAGTATTTGCAAGAATAAAAACTACATAGGATAGCACAACACCTTCAGTAAACCTACTAGTTTTGTCACTTATCCTAATTTAATCCAGTTGGCCTGTTTCATTCATTCTATAAGGCTTGCTTTTGTTTGCTTGCATTGTGATGCCTTTAAAGGAAATGACACTTCATCACTAACCACTGCACATTGCTGATCAAGACAAGACATCAGGAATTTTTGAATTTACAGTCTACGTGTTTGTGATACAGCACTGCATTTCAAAACAGTACTAGGCAAGTAATAACTCCCTCCAGAAATGCATAAGGAAGGAAATGTTTTCTAGTCTACGTGTTGTCCAGTAGAGATCAAACCTAAGGGCCATTAAATTCAGTGAGGAAAAACTGCCTTCCATATATACAAGATATCTAAATTAGCAGTTACATTCATGTTTTAGGAAGAGAAAAATACCAGAGCAATCCCTTTTGGCACAACTGCTTGTAAAGTCATCTAATCAATCTTTGCTTTCTGATCACCTACTTCTAAATGCACACATACATGCCCTTAACATTATTAATAATTTAAAACCAAAAAATCAGTCTAGAATTGCATAGGCATTTGCTTTCAACAGTGAACAAACCTGGCTAGAGAGATTTTATTGGTTTTGGGGGTTTTGGAGGTATTTTTGGTAGTGGTTTGTTTTCAAGTACAAAACATCTAAAGTTGCATATGCGTTTCTGCCACCCTTAGGACAAGCAGCACCCCTACAAAGCCTACAGCCGCAGAAAGCTGAACGCGAGTGCCTCGTCCACCACCTAAACGCTAGCCACCCCTGCTCCTGCTCGCCGCACCACCGTGGGCAGCCACAGCCCGGCCCAGCACATCGGGCCCGCCCAACTAAGCACCGAGGAGCTCTTTCCCGCTGTAGCCTGCCTTTCCCGGAGCTTTGCGCCCCTACCTTCAACCCCTCACGTTTTCTTACTTCCCCTCTCTCACGCTAAGCCCAAACTGCATTAACCGCTGTCCCCTCCCCAAACTCCCCTTCCAACCCCCGCTATGGCCCAGCAAGAATCTCCCCGCTCTGCGCGGTCTGCCGGCGGTCGCGGGACGACCCAGCGGTGCTGAGGAACGGTTGGGAGGGCCCGCATCGCCACCTGCCGGCCGCGCCAGGCCACTGCCGCAACCGCGTCCCCCGCAAACTTCTCTCCCCCCCACCCAAAGCCGAGAGCCCAACCCGGCCAAGTTCCCCAGCCGCGACGCCATCTATTCTTAGCCTCGCTCAAGACACGACGGCGGGACCCCCGCCTCGACCCGCTCCCCGTGCCCCCGCAACCCCTCCGCAGCGGCTGCGCACCCTCCGC